>OZ035855.1:928198-1022035 GCA_964034905.1 Itoplectis maculator | reverse complement strand
TACATGAGTGCTACGCGCGCAGAACGCGATAGCTTGATTTGGCTGATTGACGCATTTTCGCTAGCGGCATCATTGCCAAACGAGTTTTGACGATGCAAAACGATGCATTTAAACAAAATTAAGGCTTTTGACATTCGGAGACCGAGTTTACATTTAAGGTTTTTGTCATTCGGAGACCGAGTTTACATGCGTGCAGCGCTCGCAAAACGCAATGGCTCGATTTGGCTGATTGACGCTTTTTCGCTCGCGGCATCGGTGCCAAACGAGTTTTAACGATGTAAAACGATGCATTTGCACAAAATACAGGTTTATGATACTCGCCGACCGAGTTTACATGAGTGCCACGCGCGCAGAACGCGATGGCTTGATTTGGCTGTTTGACGCTTTTTCGCTCGCGGCATCGGTGCCAAACGAGTTTTAACGATGTAAAACGATGCATTGGCACAACATAAAGGTTTTTGATACTCGGTGACCGAGTTTACATGAGTGCCACGCGGGCAGAACGCGATAGCTTCATTAGGCTGATTGACGCATTTTCGCTAGCGGCATCATTGCCAAACGAGTTTTGACGATGCAAAACGATGCATTTAAACAAAATTAAGGCTTTTGACATTCGGAGACCGAGTTTACATGCGTGCAGCGCTCGCAAAACGCGATGGCTCGATTTGGCTGAGTGACGCTTTTTCGCTCGCGGCATCGGTGCAAAACGAGTTTTGCCGATGCAAAACGATGCATTTGCACAAAATTAAGGTTTTTGTCATTCGGAGACCGAGGCGTGCAGCGCTCGCAAAACGTGACGGCTCAATTTGGCTGATTGACGCATTTTCGCTTGCGGCATCGTTGCCAAACGAATTTTGAAGATGTAAAACGATGCATTTGCACAAAATTAAGGTTATTGTCATTCGGAGACCGAGTTTACATGCGTGCAGCGCTCGCAAAACGCAATAGCTCGATTTGGCTGATTGACGCTTTTTCGCTCGCGGCATCGGTGCCAAACGAGTTTTAACGATGTAAAACGATGCATTTGCACAAAATACAGGTTTTTGATACTCGGCGACCGAGTTTACATGAGTGCTACGCGCGCAGAACGCGATAGCTTGATTTGGCTGATTGACGCATTTTCGCTAGCGGCATCATTGCCAAACGAGTTTTGACGATGCAAAACGATGCATTTAAACAAAATTAAGGCTTTTGACATTCGGAGACCGAGTTTACATTTAAGGTTTTTGTCATTCGAAGACCGAGTTTACATGAGTGCAGCTCTCGCAAAACGCAATGGCTCGATTTGGCTGACTGACGCTTTTTCGCCCGCGGCATCGGTGCCAAACGAGTTTTAACGATGTAAAACGATGCATTTGCACAAAATACAGGTTTTTGATACTCGGCGACCGAGTTTACATGAGTGCCACGCGCGCAGAACGCGATGGCTTGATTTGGCTGTTTGACGCTTTTTCGCTCGCGGCATCGGTGCCAAACGAGTTTTAACGATGTAAAATGATGCATTGGCACAACATAAAGGTTTTTGATACTCGGCGACCGAGTTTACATGAGTGCCACGCGCGCAGAACGCGATGGCTTGAGTTGGCTGTTTCACGCTTTTTCGCTCGCGGCATCGGTGCCAAACGAGTTTTAACGATGTAAAACGATGCATTGGCACAACATAAAGGTTTTTGATACTCGGTGACCGAGTTTACATGAGTGCCACGCGCGCAGAACGCGATAGCTTCATTTGGCTGATTGACGCATTTTCGCTAGCGGCATCATTGCCAAACGAGTTTTGACGATGCAAAACGATGCATTTAAACAAAATTAAGGCTTTTGACATTCGGAGACCGAGTTTACATGCGTGCAGCGCTCGCAAAACGCGATGGCTCGATTGGCTGAGTGACGCTTTTTCGCTCGCGGCATCGGTGCCAAACGAGTTTTGACGATGCAAAACGATGCATTTGCACATAATTAAGGTTTTTGTCATTCGGAGACCGAGTTTACACGCGTGCAGCGTTTGCAAAACGTGATGGCTCAATTTGGCTGATTGACGCATTTTCGCTCGCGGCAACGTTGCCAAATGAGTTTTGACGATGCAAAACGATGCATTTGCACAAAATTAAGGTTTTTGTCATTCGGAGACCGAGTTTACACGCGTGCAGCGTTTGCAAAACGTGATGGCTCAATTTGGCTGATTGACGCATTTTCGCTCGCGGCAACGTTGCCAAACGAGTTTTGACGATGCAAAACGATGCAATTAAACAAAATTAAGGGTTTTGACATTCGGAGATCGAGTTAACATGGGTGCAGCGCTCGCAAGACGAGATGGCTTGATTTGGCTGTTTGACGCTTTTTCGCTCGCGGCATCGGTGCCAAACGAGTTTTAACGATGTAAAACGATGCATTGGCACAACATAAAGGTTTTTGATACTCGGCCACCGAGTTTACATGAGTGCCACGCGGGCAGAACGCGATAGCTTCATTAGGCTGATTGACGCATTTTCGCTAGCGGCATCATTGCCAAACGAGTTTTGACGATGCAAAACGATGCATTTAAACAAAATTAAGGCTTTTGACATTCGGAGACCGAGTTTACATGCGTGCAGCGCTCGCAAAACGCGATGGCTCGATTTGGCTGAGTGACGCTTTTTCGCTAGCGGCATCGGTGCAAAACGAGTTTTGACGATGCAAAACGATGCATTTGCACAAAATTAAGGTTTTTGTCATTCGGAGACCGAGGCGTGCAGCGCTCGCAAAACGTGACGGCTCAATTTGGCTGATTGACGCATTTTCGCTTGCGGCATCGTTGCCAAACGAATTTTGAAGATGTAAAACGATGCATTTGCACAAAATTAAGGTTATTGTCATTCGGAGACCGAGTTTACATGCGTGCAGCGCTCGCAAAACGCAATAGCTCGATTTGGCTGATTGACGCTTTTTCGCTCGCGGCATCGGTGCCAAACGAGTTTTAATGATGTAAAACGATGCATTTGCACAAAATACAGGTTTTTAATACTCGGCGACCGAGTTTACATGAGTGCCACGCGCGCAGAACGCGATGGCTTGATTTGGCTGTTTGACGCTTTTTCGCTCGCGGCATCGGTGCCAAACGAGTTTTAACGATGTAAAACGATGCATTGGCACAACATAAAGGTTTTTGATACTCGGCGACCGAGTTTACATGAGTGCCACGCGCGCAGAACGCGATGGCTTGAGTTGGCTGTTTCACGCTTTTTCGCTCGCGGCATCGGTGCCAAACGAGTTTTAACGATGTAAAACGATGCATTGGCACAACATAAAGGTTTTTGATACTCGGTGACCGAGTTTACATGAGTGCCACGCGCGCAGAACGCGATAGCTTCATTTGGCTGATTGACGCATTTTCGCTAGCGGCATCATTGCCAAACGAGTTTTGACGATGCAAAACGATGCATTTAAACAAAATTAAGGCTTTTGACATTCGGAGACCGAGTTTACATGCGTGCAGCGCTCGCAAAACGCGTTGGCTCGATTGGCTGAGTGACGCTTTTTCGCTCGCGGCATCGGTGCCAAACGAGTTTTGACGATGCAAAACGATGCATTTGCACATAATTAAGGTTTTTGTCATTCGGAGACCGAGTTTACACGCGTGCAGCGTTTGCAAAACGTGATGGCTCAATTTGGCTGATTGACGCATTTTCGCTCGCGGCAACGTTGCCAAATGAGTTTTGACGATGCAAAACGATGCATTTGCACAAAATTAAGGTTTTTGTCATTCGGAGACCGAGTTTACACGCGTGCAGCGTTTGCAAAACGCGATGGCTCAATTTGGCTGATTGACGCATTTTCGCTCGCGGCAACGTAGCCAAACGAGTTTTGACGATGCAAAACGATGCAATTAAACAAAATTAAGGGTTTTGACATTCGGAGATCGAGTTAACATTGGTGCAGCGCTCGCAAGACGAGATGGCTTGATTTGGCTGTTTGACGCTTTTTCGCTCGCGGCATCGGTGCCAAACGAGTTTTAACAATGTAAAACGTGATGCATTTGCACAATATACAGGTTTTTGATACTCGGCGACCGAGTTTACATGAGTGCCACGCGCGCAGAACGCGATAGCTTGATTTGGCTGATTGCCGCATTTTCGCTTGCGGCATCATTGCCAAACGAGTTTTGACGATGCAAAACGATGCATTTGCACAAAATTAAGGTTTTTGTCATTCGGAGACCGAGCTTACACGCGTGCAGCGCTCGCAAAACGTGACGGCTCAATTTGGCTGATAGACGCATTTTCGCTCGCGGCATCTTTGCGCAACGAATTTTGAAGATGTAAAACGATGCATTTGCACAAAATTAAGGTTTTTGTCATTCGGAGACCGAGTTTACATGCGTGCAGCGCTCGCAAAACGCAATGGCTCGATTTGGCTGATTGACGCTTTTTCGCTCGCGGCATCGGTGCCAAACGAGTTTTAACGATGTAAAACGATGCATTTGCACAAAATACAGGTTTTTGATACTCGGCGACCGAGTTTACATGAGTGCTACGCGCGCAGAACGCGATAGCTTGATTTGGCTGATTGACGCATTTTCGCTAGCGGCATCATTGCCAAACGAGTTTTGACGATGCAAAACGATGCATTTAAACAAAATTAAGGCTTTTGACATTCGGAGACCGAGTTTACATTTAAGGTTTTTGTCATTCGGAGACCGAGTTTACATGCGTGCAGCGCTCGCAAAACGCAATGGCTCGATTTGGCTGATTGACGCTTTTTCGCTCGCGGCATCGGTGCCAAACGAGTTTTAACGATGTAAAACGATGCATTTGCACAAAATACAGGTTTATGATACTCGCCGACCGAGTTTACATGAGTGCCACGCGCGCAGAACGCGATGGCTTGATTTGGCTGTTTGACGCTTTTTCGCTCGCGGCATCGGTGCCAAACGAGTTTTAACGATGTAAAACGATGCATTGGCACAACATAAAGGTTTTTGATACTCGGTGACCGAGTTTACATGAGTGCCACGCGGGCAGAACGCGATAGCTTCATTAGGCTGATTGACGCATTTTCGCTAGCGGCATCATTGCCAAACGAGTTTTGACGATGCAAAACGATGCATTTAAACAAAATTAAGGCTTTTGACATTCGGAGACCGAGTTTACATGCGTGCAGCGCTCGCAAAACGCGATGGCTCGATTTGGCTGAGTGACGCTTTTTCGCTCGCGGCATCGGTGCAAAACGAGTTTTGCCGATGCAAAACGATGCATTTGCACAAAATTAAGGTTTTTGTCATTCGGAGACCGAGGCGTGCAGCGCTCGCAAAACGTGACGGCTCAATTTGGCTGATTGACGCATTTTCGCTTGCGGCATCGTTGCCAAACGAATTTTGAAGATGTAAAACGATGCATTTGCACAAAATTAAGGTTATTGTCATTCGGAGACCGAGTTTACATGCGTGCAGCGCTCGCAAAACGCAATAGCTCGATTTGGCTGATTGACGCTTTTTCGCTCGCGGCATCGGTGCCAAACGAGTTTTAACGATGTAAAACGATGCATTTGCACAAAATACAGGTTTTTGATACTCGGCGACCGAGTTTACATGAGTGCTACGCGCGCAGAACGCGATAGCTTGATTTGGCTGATTGACGCATTTTCGCTAGCGGCATCATTGCCAAACGAGTTTTGACGATGCAAAACGATGCATTTAAACAAAATTAAGGCTTTTGACATTCGGAGACCGAGTTTACATTTAAGGTTTTTGTCATTCGAAGACCGAGTTTACATGAGTGCAGCTCTCGCAAAACGCAATGGCTCGATTTGGCTGACTGACGCTTTTTCGCCCGCGGCATCGGTGCCAAACGAGTTTTAACGATGTAAAACGATGCATTTGCACAAAATACAGGTTTTTGATACTCGGCGACCGAGTTTACATGAGTGCCACGCGCGCAGAACGCGATGGCTTGATTTGGCTGTTTGACGCTTTTTCGCTCGCGGCATCGGTGCCAAACGAGTTTTAACGATGTAAAATGATGCATTGGCACAACATAAAGGTTTTTGATACTCGGCGACCGAGTTTACATGAGTGCCACGCGCGCAGAACGCGATGGCTTGAGTTGGCTGTTTCACGCTTTTTCGCTCGCGGCATCGGTGCCAAACGAGTTTTAACGATGTAAAACGATGCATTGGCACAACATAAAGGTTTTTGATACTCGGTGACCGAGTTTACATGAGTGCCACGCGCGCAGAACGCGATAGCTTCATTTGGCTGATTGACGCATTTTCGCTAGCGGCATCATTGCCAAACGAGTTTTGACGATGCAAAACGATGCATTTAAACAAAATTAAGGCTTTTGACATTCGGAGACCGAGTTTACATGCGTGCAGCGCTCGCAAAACGCGATGGCTCGATTGGCTGAGTGACGCTTTTTCGCTCGCGGCATCGGTGCCAAACGAGTTTTGACGATGCAAAACGATGCATTTGCACATAATTAAGGTTTTTGTCATTCGGAGACCGAGTTTACACGCGTGCAGCGTTTGCAAAACGTGATGGCTCAATTTGGCTGATTGACGCATTTTCGCTCGCGGCAACGTTGCCAAATGAGTTTTGACGATGCAAAACGATGCATTTGCACAAAATTAAGGTTTTTGTCATTCGGAGACCGAGTTTACACGCGTGCAGCGTTTGCAAAACGTGATGGCTCAATTTGGCTGATTGACGCATTTTCGCTCGCGGCAACGTTGCCAAACGAGTTTTGACGATGCAAAACGATGCAATTAAACAAAATTAAGGGTTTTGACATTCGGAGATCGAGTTAACATGGGTGCAGCGCTCGCAAGACGAGATGGCTTGATTTGGCTGTTTGACGCTTTTTCGCTCGCGGCATCGGTGCCAAACGAGTTTTAACGATGTAAAACGATGCATTGGCACAACATAAAGGTTTTTGATACTCGGCCACCGAGTTTACATGAGTGCCACGCGGGCAGAACGCGATAGCTTCATTAGGCTGATTGACGCATTTTCGCTAGCGGCATCATTGCCAAACGAGTTTTGACGATGCAAAACGATGCATTTAAACAAAATTAAGGCTTTTGACATTCGGAGACCGAGTTTACATGCGTGCAGCGCTCGCAAAACGCGATGGCTCGATTTGGCTGAGTGACGCTTTTTCGCTAGCGGCATCGGTGCAAAACGAGTTTTGACGATGCAAAACGATGCATTTGCACAAAATTAAGGTTTTTGTCATTCGGAGACCGAGGCGTGCAGCGCTCGCAAAACGTGACGGCTCAATTTGGCTGATTGACGCATTTTCGCTTGCGGCATCGTTGCCAAACGAATTTTGAAGATGTAAAACGATGCATTTGCACAAAATTAAGGTTATTGTCATTCGGAGACCGAGTTTACATGCGTGCAGCGCTCGCAAAACGCAATAGCTCGATTTGGCTGATTGACGCTTTTTCGCTCGCGGCATCGGTGCCAAACGAGTTTTAATGATGTAAAACGATGCATTTGCACAAAATACAGGTTTTTAATACTCGGCGACCGAGTTTACATGAGTGCCACGCGCGCAGAACGCGATGGCTTGATTTGGCTGTTTGACGCTTTTTCGCTCGCGGCATCATTGCCAAACGAGTTTTGACGATGCAAAACGATGCATTTAAACAAAATTAAGGCTTTTGACATTCGGAGACCGAGTTTACATTTAAGGTTTTTGTCATTCGAAGACCGAGTTTACATGAGTGCAGCTCTCGCAAAACGCAATGGCTCGATTTGGCTGACTGACGCTTTTTCGCCCGCGGCATCGGTGCCAAACGAGTTTTAACGATGTAAAACGATGCATTTGCACAAAATACAGGTTTTTGATACTCGGCGACCGAGTTTACATGAGTGCCACGCGCGCAGAACGCGATGGCTTGATTTGGCTGTTTGACGCTTTTTCGCTCGCGGCATCGGTGCCAAACGAGTTTTAACGATGTAAAACGATGCATTGGCACAACATAAAGGTTTTTGATACTCGGCGACCGAGTTTACATGAGTGCCACGCGCGCAGAACGCGATGGCTTGAGTTGGCTGTTTCACGCTTTTTCGCTCGCGGCATCGGTGCCAAACGAGTTTTAACGATGTAAAACGATGCATTGGCACAACATAAAGGTTTTTGATACTCGGTGACCGAGTTTACATGAGTGCCACGCGCGCAGAACGCGATAGCTTCATTTGGCTGATTGACGCATTTTCGCTAGCGGCATCATTGCCAAACGAGTTTTGACGATGCAAAACGATGCATTTAAACAAAATTAAGGCTTTTGACATTCGGAGACCGAGTTTACATGCGTGCAGCGCTCGCAAAACGCGATGGCTCGATTGGCTGAGTGACGCTTTTTCGCTCGCGGCATCGGTGCCAAACGAGTTTTGACGAAGCAAAACGATGCATTTGCACATAATTAAGGTTTTTGTCATTCGGAGACCGAGTTTACACGCGTGCAGCGTTTGCAAAACGTGATGGCTCAATTTGGCTGATTGACGCATTTTCGCTCGCGGCAACGTTGCCAAATGAGTTTTGACGATGCAAAACGATGCATTTGCACAAAATTAAGGTTTTTGTCATTCGGAGACCGAGTTTACACGCGTGCAGCGTTTGCAAAACGTGATGGCTCAATTTGGCTGATTGACGCATTTTCGCTCGCGGCAACGTTGCCAAACGAGTTTTGACGATGCAAAACGATGCAATAAAACAAAATTAAGGGTTTTGACATTCGGAGATCGAGTTAACATGGGTGCAGCGCTCGCAAGACGAGATGGCTTGATTTGGCTGTTTGACGCTTTTTCGCTCGCGGCATCGGTGCCAAACGAGTTTTAACAATGTAAAACGTGATGCATTTGCACAAAATACAGGTTTTTGATACTCGGCGACCGAGTTTACATGAGTGCCACGCGCGCAGAACGCGATAGCTTGATTTGGCTGATTGACGCATTTTCGCTTGCGGCATCATTGCCAAACGAGTTTTGACGATGCAAAACGATGCATTTAAACAAAATTAAGGCTTTTGACATTCGGAGACCAAGTTTACATGCGTGCAGCGCTCGCAAAACGCGATGGCTCGATTTGGCTGAGTGACGCTTTTTCGCTAGCTGCATCGGTGCAAAACGAGTTTTGACGATGCAAAACGATGCATTTGCACAAAATTAAGGTTTTTGTCATTCGGAGACCGAGTTTACACGCGTGCAGCGCTCGCAAAACGTGACGGCTCAATTTGGCTGATAGACGCATTTTCGCTCGCGGCATCTTTGCGCAACGAATTTTGAAGATGTAAAACGATGCATTTGCACAAAATTAAGGTTTTTGTCATTCGGAGACCGAGTTTACATGCGTGCAGCGCTCGCAAAACGCAATGGCTCGATTTGGCTGATTGACGCTTTTTCGCTCGCGGCATCGGTGCCAAACGAGTTTTAACGATGTAAAACGATGCATTTGCACAAAATACAGGTTTTTGATACTCGGCGACCGAGTTTACATGAGTGCTACGCGCGCAGAACGCGATAGCTTGATTTGGCTGATTGACGCATTTTCGCTAGCGGCATCATTGCCAAACGAGTTTTGACGATGCAAAACGATGCATTTAAACAAAATTAAGGCTTTTGACATTCGGAGACCGAGTTTACATTTAAGGTTTTTGTCATTCGGAGACCGAGTTTACATGCGTGCAGCGCTCGCAAAACGCAATGGCTCGATTTGGCTGATTGACGCTTTTTCGCTCGCGGCAACGGTGCCAAACGAGTTTTAACGATGTTGTGACAGAAATTCCCGGAATCTCCGTCCCAGATACACCATCGCTCACATCAGAGGCGGGTCTGCTCGTGACATTCGGTTGCGGATCAGGCATTATGCATTTTTAGTTAAATTTAGAGTTCTCGATTTCGTGTTCCGCGGTTGCCGACAGAGTTCTCTTTACGCTCTCGTTCTGCGTATCAATGTTATCGGTTAGAGTTATCGTGTGTCACGTTTAGGGTGATTAATTCGCTCACGCCGCGGTGAGGACATCAGGGTCGCCGTGGATCAGGGCCAATATAGCGGTCACCCGGCGCACCTGGTGAGTTTCCTTACGGTGCATCACCCGAGAAATGTCGAGGTTCGGTGAAATTCCGACACTCCAAATAAAGAGGATGAGTCGAGTGCATTGATTTAGTTTTACGTTTACGTTTGGAAGGCCGTAGTGGCGGACTCGTGATCACACGCTCACTACGGATCGCCACGATCACATTTCGGGTTCCGGTTAGAGTTACGTTTGTTGTACTTGCACTCATTCCGGAGATCATTCTCGCTCGAAAGCCACCGCGATGCATTTTTGTGAGGGAACGAGCAAACACCATCTCGAAATTCCCCGCGAATTAGTTCGGTCAACTTTATCGGGTCGAGCAGTACGCTCGCCGCTCCGCGGCGACCACTGCTTGGTACGGCTAGGTGGGGGTAGGCCCGCGGCCGCGAGCTCGCGGCGCGCCTATGCCTCGTGTTCTTCTTCTGCTCTCGTCTGCCTTTCGGTAAGGATCTTGGTGTTCTCGCGCTATCGGCGCGGCTTCGGCCGCGCAGTTCTCGTGCGCTATCGATTCTATCGTATGTTACCGCAGGTTATGGGGCGTTATCGAGAGTTAACGTTCAACTTTAGTTTAAGCTATCGAATTTTCCGTTCCGTTGCGTTATCGAATTAATTTGAGATTCGGCTGTGTTATTGATTTGTTGGTTTTGTTGCGTTATCGTTCGAATTTGGTTCTGGGTCTGAGTTATCGATTCGCAGATTTTGTGGGAGTTATCGATTTATGGATTTTGGAGTGCGTTATCGAGTTATCGTTCCCGTGACGTTATCGGTTCATTTGGTTTCGGTTACGCTATCGAATTATTGGTTTCGGGTTACGTTATCGATTTATTGGAGATGGTTGCGTTATCGAATTATTAATACCGTGGGAGTTATCGATTTGTTGGTTCCGTACGCTACCGTTGGAGTATTTTCGCGTTGCGTTATCGACTTATTGGTTTCGGGATACGTTATCGATGATTATATTTAATTAATTACGCTCTCGTTTTGGGATTTGTGGAATTTACAGGTGGTACCGATATTTTTCGTGCGATTTCTGGGAATTACCGACGATCCGGTGTTATCGATTATGTCGCTATCGTTTCGTTTTTGGTTGAGTTCGTTACCGCTTCCGTTATCGAATGTCTGGTGTTCTCGTAATTATTCTATTATGTCTCGGTGTTCTCGGTTTAATAATTCCAGTTTTTCTTTCCTCTCGTACGGGTGTTCTCGATCTAGGATTCGCCGTTATCGTGTTCGCGTTATCGTGTTAAGTGTTTTCCGTTTTTGTTACGCGCTCTCGTCAGTTACCGTCGGATTTACACATCCTGTACCTCCGTGACCTGAAGTTCGTGTATATTATTTCGGGCGCCGCGTACAACGCGCGCTTACCTATTAAAGATACGCATTTTTCCGTTTAATTTGCTTCGGTTTACTTATTTTATTTTCCCGTTCATCTGCTCATTGGCTCTCACGCCCTCTCTCCACAACCTAGCACACTGAGCGACCCGCGGTTTACCGTGACCGATCTTTCTGTTTCCAACGCTGCCTACGTTTACGGTTTAGTTTTTTTTTATTACGGTTACGTTCCCTTTAGCGGTTTGTCAATTCCGCCGTTAATCAAAAATTGGCTGGCGCTCAACGGCTCTCGCAGCGGAGGAAACAGGGAGGAAGGGCGAAGGTAACGTGGACGTAAAAATCCACGGTTACAATGTAAAATGATGCATTTGCACAAAATACAGGTTTTTGATACTCGCCGACCGGGTTTACATGCGTGCAGCGCTCGCAAAACGCAATGGCTCGATTTGGCTGTTTGACGCTTTTTCGCTCGCGGCATCGGTGCCAAACGAGTTTTAACGATGTAAAACGATGCATTGGCACAACATAAAGGTTTTTGATACTCGGTGACCGAGTTTACATGAGTGCCACGCGCGCAGAACGCGATAGCTTCATTTGGCTGATTGACGCATTTTCGCTAGCGGCATCATTGCCAAACGAGTTTTGACGATGCAAAACGATGCATTTAAACAAAATTAAGGCTTTTGACATTCGGAGACCGAGTTTACATGCGTGCAGCGCTCGCAAAACGCGATGGCTCGATTGGCTGAGTGACGCTTTTTCGCTCGCGGCATCGGTGCCAAACGAGTTTTGACGATGCAAAACGATGCATTTGCACAAAATTAAGGTTTTTGTCATTCGGAGACCGAGTTTACACGCGTGCAGCGTTTGCAAAACGTGATGGCTCATTTGGCTGATTGACGCATTTTCGCTCGCGGCAACGTTGCCAAATGAGTTTTGACGATGCAAAACGATGCATTTGCACAAAATTAAGGTTTTTGTCATTCGGAGACCGAGTTTACACGCGTGCAGCGTTTGCAAAACGTGATGGCTCAATTTGGCTGATTGACGCATTTTCGCTCGCGGCAACGTTGCCAAACGAGTTTTGACGATGCAAAACGATGCAATTAAACAAAATTAAGGGTTTTGACATTCGGAGATCGAGTTAACATGGGTGCAGCGCTCGCAAGACGAGATGGCTTGATTTGGCTGTTTGACGCTTTTTCGCTCGCGGCATCGGTGCCAAACGAGTTTTAACAATGTAAAACGTGATGCATTTGCACAAAATACAGGTTTTTGATACTCGGCGACCGAGTTTACATGAGTGCCACGCGCGCAGAACGCGATAGCTTGATTTGGCTGATTGACGCATTTTCGCTTGCGGCATCATTGCCAAACGAGTTTTAACGATGCAAAACGATGCATTTAAACAAAATTAAGGCTTTTGACATTCGGAGACCAAGTTTACATGCGTGCAACGCTCGCAAAACGCGATGGCTCGATTTGGCTGAGTGACGCTTTTTCGCAAGCGGCATCGGTGCAAAACGAGTTTTGACGATGCAAAACGATGCATTTGCACAAAATTAAGGTTTTTGTCATTCGGAGACCGAGTTTACACGCGTGCAGCGCTCGCAAAACGTGACGGCTCAATTTGGCTGATAGACGCATTTTCGCTAGCGGCATCTTTGCGCAACGAATTTTGAAGATGTAAAACGATGCATTTGCACAAAATTAAGGTTTTTGTCATTCGGAGACCGAGTTTACATGCGTGCAGCGCTCGCAAAACGCAATGGCTCGATTTGGCTGATTGACGCTTTTTCGCTCGCGGCATCGGTGCCAAACGAGTTTTAACGATGTAAAACGATGCATTTGCACAAAATACAGGTTTTTGATACTCGGCGACCGAGTTTACATGAGTGCTACGCGCGCAGAACGCGATAGCTTGATTTGGCTGATTGACGCATTTTCGCTAGCGGCATCATTGCCAAACGAGTTTCGACGATGCAAAACGATGCATTTAAACAAAATTAAGGCTTTTGGCATTCGGAGACCGAGTTTACATTTAAGGTTTTTGTCATTCGGAGACCGAGTTTACATGCGTGCAGCGCTCGCAAAACGCAATGGCTCGATTTGGCTGATTGACGCTTTTTCGCTCGCGGCATCGGTGCCAAACGAGTTTTAACGATGTAAAACGATGCATTTGCACAAAATACAGGTTTTTGATACTCGGCGACCGAGTTTACATGAGTGCCACGCGCGCAGAACGCGATAGCTTGATTTGGCTGATTGACGCTTTTTCGCTCGCGGCATCGGTGCCAAACGAGTTTTAACGATGTAAAACGATGCATTGGCACAACATAAAGGTTTTTGATACTCGGCGACCGAGTTTACATGAGTGCCACGCGCGCAGAACGCGATGGCTTGATTTGGCTGTTTGACGCTTTTTCGCTCGCGGCATCGGTGCCAAACGAGTTTTAACGATGTAAAACGATGCATTGGCACAACATAAAGGTTTTTGATACTCGGTGACCGAGTTTACATGAGTGCCACGCGCGCAGAACGCGATAGCTTCATTTGGCTGATTGACGCATTTTCGCTAGCGGCATCATTGCCAAACGAGTTTTGACGATGCAAAACGATGCATTTAAACAAAATTAAGGCTTTTGACATTCGGAGACCGAGTTTACATTTAAGGTTTTTGTCATTCGGAGACCGAGTTTACACGCGTGCAGCGCTCGCAAAACGTGACGGCTCAATTTGGCTGATTGACGCATTTTCGCTCGCGGCATCGTTGCCAAACGAATTTTGAAGATGTAAAACGATGCATTTGCAAAAAATTAAGGTTTTTGTCATTCGAAAACCGAGTTTACATGAGTCCAGCACTCGCAAAACGCAATGGCTCGATTTGGCTGACTGACGCTTTTTCGCCCGCGGCATCGGTGCCAAACGAGTTTTAACGGTGTAAAACGATGCATTTGCACAAAATACAGGTTTTTGATACTCGGCGACCGAGTTTACATGAGTGTCACGCGCGCAGAACGCGATGGCTTGATTTGGCTGTTTGACGCTTTTTCGCTCGCGGCATCGGTGCCAAACGAGTTTAAACGATGTAAAACGATGCATTGGCACAACATAAAGGTTTTTGGTACTCGGCGACCGAGTTTACATGAGTGCCCCGCGCGCAGAACGCGATGGCTTGATTTGGCTGTTTGACGCTTTTTCGCTCGCGGCATCGGTGCCAAACGAGTTTTAACGATGTAAAACGATGCATTTGCACAAAATACAGGTTTTTGATACTCGGCGACCGAGTTTACATGAGTGCCACGCGCGCAGAACGCGATAGCTTGATTTAGCTGATTGACGCATTTTCGCTAGCGGTATCATTGCCAAACGAGTTTTGACGATGCAAAACGATGCATTTAAACAAAATTAAGGCTTTTGACATTCGGAGACCGAGTTTACATGCGTGCAGCGCTCGCAAAACGCGATGGCTCGATTGGCTGAGTGACGCTTTTTCGCTCGCGGCATCGGTGCCAAAGGAGTTTTGACGATGCAAAACGATGCATTTGCACAAAATTAAGGTTTTTGTCATTCGGAGACCGAGTTTACACGCGTGCAGCGTTTGCAAAACGTGATGGCTCAATTTGGCTGATTGTCGCATTTTCGCTCGCGGCAACGTTGCCAAACGAGTTTTGACGATGCAAAACGATGCAATTAAACAAAATTAAGGGTTTTGACATTCGGAGATCGAGTTAACATGGGTGCAGCGCTCGCAAGACGAGATGGCTTGATTTGGCTGTTTGACGCTTTTTCGCTCGCGGCATCGGTGCCAAACGAGTTTTGACGATGCAAAACGATGCATTTGCACAAAATTAAGGTTTTTGTCATTCGGAGACCAAGTTTACACGCGTGCAGCGTTTGCAAAACGTGATGGCTCAATTTGGCTGATTGACGCATTTTCGCTCGCGGCAACGTTGCCAAACGAGTTTTGACGATGCAAAACGATGCAATTAAACAAAATTAAGGGTTTTGACATTCGGAGATCGAGTTAACATGGGTGCAGCGCTCGCAAGACGAGATGGCTTGATTTGGCTGTTTGACGCTTTTTCGCTCGCGGCATCGGTGCCAAACGAGTTTTAACAATGTAAAACGTGATGCATTTGCACAAAATACAGGTTTTTGATACTCGGCGACCGAGTTTACATGAGTGCCACTCGTGCTAAACGCGATAGCTCGATTTGGCTGTTAGACGCTTTTTTGTTCGTGCATCGGTGGCAAAAAAGTTCTAACAATGCAAAACGATGCATTTGCACAAAATTAAGGTTTTTCACATTCGGAGATCGAGTTAACATGCGTGCAGCGCTCGCAAAACGAGATGGCTTGATTTGGCTGTTTGACGCTTTTTCGCTCGCGGCATCGGTACCAAACGAGTTTTAACGATGTAAAACGATGCCTTTGCATAAAATTAAGGTTTTTGACATTCGGAGATCGAGTTAACATGCGTGCAGCGCTCGCAAAACGGGATGGCTTGATTTGGCTGTTTGACGCTTTTTCGCTCGCGGCATCGGTGCCAAACGAGTTTTAACGATGTTAAACGATGCATTTGCACAAAATTAAGGTTTATCACATTCGGAGATCGAGTTAACATGCGTGCAGCGCTCGCAAAACGAGATGGCTTGATTTGGCTGTTTGACGCTTTTTCGCTCGCGGCATCGGTACCAAACGAGTATTGACGATGCAAAACGATGCATTTGCACAAAATTAAGGTTTTTGTCATTCGGAGACCGAGTTTACATGCCTGCAGCGATCGCAAAACGCGATGGCTCGATTTGGCTGTTTGACGCTTTTTCGCTCGCGGCATCGGTGCCAAACGAGTTTTCACGATGTAAAACGATGCATTTGCACAAAATAAAGGTTTTTGATACTCGGCGACCGAGTCTACATGAGTGCCACTCGTGCAAAACGCGATAGCTCGATTTGGCTGTTAGACGCTTTTTTGTTCGTGCATTGGTGGCAAACGAGTTCTAACAATGCAAAACGATGCATTTGCACAAAATTAAGGTTTTTCACATTCGGAGATCGAGTTAACATGCGTGCAGCGCTCGCAAAACGAGATGGCTTGATTTGGCTGTTTGACGCTTTTCCGCTCGCGGCATCGGTGCCAAACGAGTTTTAACGATGTAAAACGATGCATTGGCACAACATAAAGGTTTTTGATACTCGGTGACCGAGTTTACATGAGTGCCACGCGCGCAGAACGCGATAGCTTCATTTGGCTGATTGACGCATTTTCGCTAGCGGCATCATTGCCAAACGAGTTTTGACGATGCAAAACGATGCATTTAAACAAAATTAAGGCTTTTGACATTCGGAGACCGAGTTTACATTTGAGGTTTTTGTCATTCGGAGACCGAGTTTACACGCGTGCAGCGCTCGCAAAACGTGACGGCTCAATTTGGCTGATTGACGCATTTTCGCTCGCGGCATCGTTGCCAAACGAATTTTGAAGATGTAAAACGATGCATTTGCACAAAATTAAGGTTTTTGTCATTCAGAGACCGAGTTTACATGCGTGCAGCGCTCGCGAAACGCAATGGCTCGATTTGGCTGATTGACGCTTTTTCGCTCGCGGCATCGGTGCCAAACGAGTTTTAACGATGTAAAACGATGCATTTGCACAAAATACAGGTTTTTGATACTCGGCGACCGAGTTTACATGAGTGCCACGCGCGCAGAACGCGATAGCTTGATTTGGCTGATTGACGCATTTTCGCTAGCGGCATCATTGCCAAACGAGTTTTGACGATGCAAAACGATGCATTTAAACAAAATTAAGGCTCTTGACATTCGGAGACCGAGTTTACATGCGTGCAGCGCTCGCAAAACGCGATGGCTCGATTAGCTGAGTGACGCTTTTTCGCTCGCGGCATCGGTGCCAAAGGAGTTTTGACGATGCAAAACGATGCATTTGCACAAAATTTAGGTTTTTGTCATTCGGAGACCGAGTTTACACGCGTGCAGCGTTTGCAAAACGTGATGGCTCAATTTGGCTGATTGTCGCATTTTCGCTCGCGGCAACGTTGCCAAACGAGTTTTGACGATGCAAAACGATGCAATTAAACAAAATTAAGGGTTTTGACATTCGGAGATCGAGTTAACATGGGTGCATCGCTCGCAAGACGAGATGGCTTGATTTGGCTGTTTGACGCATTTTCGCTCGCGGCATCGGTGCCAAACGAGTTTTAACAATGTAAAACGTGATGCATTTGCACAAAATACAGGTTTTTGATACTCGGCGACCGAGTTTACATGAGTGCCACGCGCGCAGAACGCGATAGCTTGATTTGGCTGATTGACGCATTTTCGCTTGCGGCATCGTTGCCAAACGAATTTTGAAGATGTAAAACGATGCATTTGCACAAAATTAAGGTTTTTGTCATTCGGAGACCGAGTTTACACGCGTGCAGCGTTTGCAAAACGTGATGGCTCAATTTGGCTGATTGACGCATTTTCGCTCGCGGCAACGTTGCCAAACGAGTTTTGACGATGCAAAACGATGCAATTAAACAAAATTAAGGGTTTTGACATTCGGAGATCGAGTTAACATGGGTGCAGCGCTCGCAAGACGAGATGGCTTGATTTGGCTGTTTGACGCTTTTTCGCTCGCGGCATCGGTGCCAAACGAGTTTTAACAATGTAAAACGTGATGCATTTGCACAAAATACAGGTTTTTGATACTCGGCTACCGAGTTCACATGAGTGCCACTCGTGCTAAACGCGATAGCTCGATTTGGCTGTTAGACGCTTTTTTGTTCGTGCATCGGTGGCAAACGAGTTCTAACAATGCAAAACGATGCATTTGCACAAAATTAAGGTTTTTCACATTCGGAGATCGAGTTAACATGCGTGCAGCGCTCGCAAAACGAGATGGCTTGATTTGGCTGTTTGACGCTTTTTCGCTCGCGGCATCGGTGCCAAACGAGTTTTCACGATGTAAAACGATGCATTTGCACAAAATAAAGGTTTTTGATACTCGGCGACCGAGTCTACATGAGTGCCACTCGTGCAAAACGCGATAGCTCGATTTGGCTGTTAGACGCTTTTTTGTTCGTGCATTGGTGGCAAACGAGTTCTAACAATGCAAAACGATGCATTTGCACAAAATTAAGGTTTTTCACATTCGGAGATCGAGTTAACATGCGTGCAGCGCTCGCAAAACGAGATGGCTTGATTTGGCTGTTTGACGCTTTTCCGCTCGCGGCATCGGTGCCAAACGAGTTTTAACGATGTAAAACGATGCATTGGCACAACATAAAGGTTTTTGATACTCGGTGACCGAGTTTACATGAGTGCCACGCGCGCAGAACGCGATAGCTTGATTTGGCTGATTGACGCATTTTCGCTAGCGGCATCATTGCCAAACGAGTTTTGACGATGCAAAACGATGCATTTAAACAAAATTAAGGCTTTTGACATTCGGAGACCGAGTTTACATGCGTGCAGCGCTCGCAAAACGCGATGGCTCGATTAGCTGAGTGACGCTTTTTCGCTCGCGGCATCGGTGCCAAAGGAGTTTTGACGATGCAAAACGATGCATTTGCACAAAATTTAGGTTTTTGTCATTCGGAGACCGAGTTTACACGCGTGCAGCGTTTGCAAAACGTGATGGCTCAATTTGGCTGATTGTCGCATTTTCGCTCGCGGCAACGTTGCCAAACGAGTTTTGACGATGCAAAACGATGCAATTAAACAAAATTAAGGGTTTTGACATTCGGAGATCGAGTTAACATGGGTGCATCGCTCGCAAGACGAGATGGCTTGATTTGGCTGTTTGACGCATTTTCGCTCGCGGCATCGGTGCCAAACGAGTTTTAACAATGTAAAACGTGATGCATTTGCACAAAATACAGGTTTTTGATACTCGGCGACCGAGTTTACATGAGTGCCACGCGCGCAGAACGCGATAGCTTGATTTGGCTGATTGACGCATTTTCGCTTGCGGCATCGTTGCCAAACGAATTTTGAAGATGTAAAACGATGCATTTGCACAAAATTAAGGTTTTTGTCATTCGGAGACCGAGTTTACACGCGTGCAGCGCTCACAAAACGTGACGGCTCAATTTGGCTGATTGACGCATTTTCGCTCGCGGCATCGTTGCCAAACGAATTTTAAAGATTTAAAACGATGCATTTGCACAAAATTAAGGTTTTTGTCATTCGGAGACCGAGTTCACATGCGTGCAGCGCTCGCAAAACGCGATGGCTCGATTTGGCTGACTAACGCTTTTTCGACCGCGGCATCGGTGCCAAACGAGTTTTAACGATGTAAAACGATGCATTTGCACAAAATACAGGTTTTTGATACTCGGCGACCGAGTTTACATGAGTGCCACGCGCGCAGAACGCGATGGCTTGATTTGGCTGTTTGACGCTTTTTCGCTCGCGGCATCGGTGCCAAACGAGTTTTAACGATGTAAAACGATGCATTTGCACAAAATACAGGTTTTTGATACTCGGCGACCGAGTTTACATGAGTGCCACGCGCGCAGAACGCGATAGCTTGATTTGGCTGATTGACGCATTTTCGCTAGCGGCATCATTGCCAAACGAGTTTTGACAATGCAAAACGATGCATTTAAACAAAATTAAGGCTTTTGACATTCGGAGACCGAGTTTACATGCGTGCAGCGCTCGCAAAACGCGATGGCTCGATCGGCTGAGTGACGCTTTTTCGCTCGCGGCATCGTGTTACGTCAAATATGTAGAAGATTTGCATCCCCGACAAATTTACACGTTTAAGGCAGTTCGATCGGGAGGTCTGTCGCGCCCCGGCCTGGAAAAACGGAAGGTTCTTCCAATGCCCGCATCTGATTGACAAACACCGAACTGCAACCCCCTTTTTAGGACTGCCCTCGCGAACAATATCCAAGGATAGGGGTTTACGCGATTTCGTCCAGTTTGGACTGAGAATTATATTATATTCGGCCGAAATGTGACAGAAAGATTACAAGAAGATGGTACTTACGTTCCTCGGCGTTCCCGCGTTGATCTGGGATCGTCAGGCACTTGAAATCGGCTCACGGGTTTAATGAATTAACACTTTTCGTTTAAAACACACAAATGTCTCGCCGGTTTATTCTCAAATGATCGGTACAGTAGAAAATGGAAAACTATGCGTTAAAATAACCGTAGGAATAAAACATCCAAACGGAACGAGATGTCAAAACGGAATTAATCCAGAAAAATGTCATTAACAATATTTAAAAACGGGGGACCAATGGTCCGTACAAATTTAACTTAAATGTGCGGTTGAAACAAAGAGTCGTATAAAATTATAAAAAGGTGAGAAATGAAAATAATTTCAAAGTCCAAAAAGGACTTAAAAAGTGGCGGAGGGCCAATCTACGATTTCGTTCTAAGTCCACCGGAAAAGGACCAAAGTGCTCGTCTTTAGCTCACGGAATTCTAACGTTTTTCCTGCAGTCTCTCAGTATCTTTTCTGATTTTTCCTGCCGGTCTCTTGGTATCTTTTCTGCCTCTATTGAAATCTTTCTGCCCCGGGCGCGCCGGTGCGCCCCTTTTTATAGTTTTTTGGACTCTTTGTCTCGTCTAATTCTTAAAGGAAAATTAGTGGGGGTGACCCAGTTAGTCTGCGGTTTTGGTCACCACCATTTTCGGGGGGCATTTGCCGCTCCTCCCATTTACACATACATTCGAGCTTGCAAGCTCACTGATTCGGGGGCACAAGCTATCAGCGCTTTAATTCGTCGGTTGGGCCGGCGTAATGGCCTAACTGGGCCTATGGCTGGTATGCGGTATAGTTTAGTCTACGCTGTCCCCGGGCCTCTTCTTGCGCGAAGAGGAGGCACCGAACGCGGCTTAGCAACGGAGGGGCCGCGCGCGTGTGCACGCACACGAGTTACTCTAACTCCTCTTCTCGGTGCCCCACCGCGATGCTCCTCCCGGAGGGGAAGGCGAATTCGGGCGCTGAGTTCTAAGGCGCCTAAATGCGCATTCTTAATTATTGCCCTTTTTTGGCTTTTAATTTGCAAATAAAATTATCTATCGTTCCGAATTCGTATTCGCCTCCTTGTGACGAGTGCGTACATATGTGAAAGATCTTTCTAGGGTCGTTTTTACGGGAGTTACGGTTAAATAATTAATTTCACGGAGTTTATTTAACATTAGAATGGCGAAAGTATAGTCGTTACATTTCTCGATGTCTTCCCGTTCGTTTGGAATGGTTTTTGTAGCCAAAATCGCCACGCGCGATTCTGGGCGGCATTTTTACGGGTGAAACGGTTAAATTGTTAATTTAACGGGGTTTGTTTTAACGTTAGGGTGGTAAAAGTATAGTCATTACATTCCTTGACCTATTCTCGTTCGTTTGGGATATTTTTCATGGCCAAAATCGCTACGCCCGATTCTGGGCGGCGTTTTTAATGGGTTTATAGTTTAATTGTTAATTTGATGGGATTTGTTTTAATGTTAGAGTGATAAAAGTATAGTCGTTGCATTCCTTGGATGCTCCTTGTTCGTTTGGAATAGTTTTCATGGCAAAAATCGCTACGCCCGATTCTGGGTGGCATTTTTAAGGACTTTATAGTTTAAATTGTTAATTTGATGAACTTGTTTAAATGTTAGAGCGATAAAAGTATAGTCGTTGTGTTCCTTGGACGCTCCTTGTTCGTTTACAATAGTTTTTATGGCAAAAATCACTACGCCCGATTCTGGGTGGCGTTTTTAAGGACTTTATAGTTTAAATTGTTAATTTGATGAACTTTGTTTAACGTTAGAGTGGTGAAAGTATAGTCGTTGCATTCCTTGGACGTTTCTTGTTCGTTTGCGATAGTTTTCATGGCCAAAATTGCTACGCCCGATTCTGGGTGGCGTTTTTAAGGGATTTATAGTTTAAATTGTTGATTTGATGATCTTGTTTTAATGTTAGAGTGGTAAAAGTATAGTCGTTGTATTCCTTGGACGTTTCTTGTTCGTTTGCGATAGTTTTCATGGCCAAAATTGCTACGCCCGATTCTGGGTGGCGTTTTTAAGGGATTTATAGTTTAAATTGTTGATTTGATGATCTTGTTTTAATGTTAGAGTGGTAAAAGTATAGTCGTTGTATTCCTTGGACGCTCCTTGTTCGTTTACAATAGGTTTTATGGCAAAAATCACTACGCCCGATTCTGGGTGGCGTTTTTAAGGGGTTTAATGCGTTATACGCCGTTGTACATAAATTGCCGGTTTTGCTGTCGTAAAATAGTGATATCGGAGTCGGTCTTTCGCGGATTTATCTATTCGCGTTAAACCCTTTATAACAATGTTCTTTTTTCCTAGATCCGTTGCATAGTTTTCGAGATAATGGACCTTGATGAAGTTACAGTCGGATTTTGATGTAGTAAAATCCCTAATGCGGATCGATCTTTCCTCTATTAATTGCATTTATCAGAAAGTGAATTCAATTGTAATCTTCGGCGGTATTGCATTTTAAAGTCAGAAAAACAAGCCTCAAAGACTGAATTATGAGCTTCTAGCCGAGGCGGGGGGCCCAAGAGGGTCCCACTACCACGAGGCACGGCAGCGCTCACAGACACTTGCCCCTTTTTCGCGTCGTGTAAACAGTCGGCGCGCCCGCTCGGACACGCTCGGCGCTGTGGTGTACGAGTCTGGCATCCTCTGACCCTGAGTTATTTTTAAATTCGCTAGTTCGTACTGGTTAAATGTTAAAACGTTTCGAAGTGCATTTTGGAGTTCGGTCTAGGGCCCTCGCCATGTTCCCCAAGCAATCTTTCATGGATCTAGTAATTTATTTATTTAATCATTCAACGTAATAAATCATTAATTAGACCACCCGGTTTCAATATTAATTCTCAACACACATCTCCTCGCATCTGCCCGGTTTCCCTTGTTCTCCGTCAGACTACGAGAAACTTAACCAGAGATCCATGTAATCGATTCTTGGTTTAATGCGAAAAATCCCGATTGTGATCTCCTTTTTAGCTACACGCATTTAATTGATATTTTATTTTCCGGTCATTTCGCGATTCCGCCGCTGGTTGCCAGTCTCGTACATCCAAATTTCTTTCTTATTGTTCTTATAGATTATTTCTCTTTCTGATTCCCGACTTGATTATTTTATTATCTCGAAACAATACTGGGTCATGTCTGCTAGTTGATTATTTGAATTTATCCGCCATTAACAATATATTTCCCGGTTCTTTCGTTAGTTAACAATATTTAATGATTTTAGTGTTCAGTCTTTTCACTCTTTAGTATTTGTTACAAAATTGAGTTTCATTTGTGCGTTTTAATTTGTACTTTGCTCGCTTGTTAGTTTGTTAGTATTTATTGTTTTTAATTAATTAAGTTTAATTATTGTCAAATTATTCGTTCCGATAAGCTAACAACGCGAGTCATTCCTGTCGTTAAAAGCCTCTGTAAGATTTGTTAATTCGGAAACGGGGTTATTTATTCTTCCCTTTATTTATTCATAATTCGGACTGTCGTGGGAACAAATCTCTATTTCGGTTTAATATTCGGTCACTGACATCATCGGCATCTAGACCGGGGATTCAAGTTCCATTCTTCCTTTATCCATTGATTCGTTTGTTGTTAGTTTATCAACACTCTAGAGTGTGAAGTGAGTCTCTATTTATCGCGTGGGTCAAGAAAAGAAGGCTGAGAGAAAGAAAGAGACAGAGCAATCTGCAGCCTCCCAGGCGGCAACGTGAGGCGTGCGGCGGGGGTTCCGTGTCGGCGCTCGTGCCCTGCTGGTTCCTATGCGGACCGCGGGCCACGTGCGTTCCGGCAGTTTGGGGATCTAGTTCGATGGTAATGGGATAACGACGTTTAGGATCTCCCGAGCATCTGGTCGATGGTGACCGACTCAGGGTAACCTCCAGCTTAGGAAGATCGTCGCTGCGTCAGTAGTGGCGCTGGGCGATTTTTCCCTCTGCCTTTGGTTTTTTCCAGAGCCTACAGTACCCGACTGAGATTCGTAGATCTCGTTTTATCGTCGGGGTCCCTGCTGGCTTGGTTGATATAGTCGCGTTCCCATTTTCGGCCATACGTCCCCGATTTTCCCGGTGGGTAACTCGTTATCTCCGGGTTTTATAGCTCTACTATTTCCCTCTTCTCTCTCGTTCCCAAAGCTTAGCATTAAAAATTGTGTTTGCGGAAAAGTCAAACTGGCGTTACGGCCAGGACGTAACACCTCCCCCCTTAAAACGATTATTGGGTGAAGCACAATAATCGCTCCGGTGGCTGATGCAAAAAGTGTAGACCGAGACTCGCTGCTCATTGTTTGTTCGGGATTAAACCGGAAATATTGACTTCTTCCCCTTTTTCCTTTTTACTTCAGGTTGGTGACCTGTCACGATTTAACATCTAGTGGACTCATCAGGTCTCTTTTTTTTATAACTATTAGTTTCCGCTTAACTTGGGCTTAATGACAAGAAGAACTACGTTCCTTTTCCTATCCTAGGTCTATTTGTTTACTCCTAAGTACCCTTTGGTATTACTTTGTATTGAGTTATTCCTCTTTCCCTTTTTTTTTTTTTTTTAAAGCGACTAAAACTAAACTCATAAATGGCTGACTCTGTGTTTTTTTTGTCTTTTCCTCGTCTTCTTTTTTTTTCTCCCTTTTTCCTTTTAAAGCGACTAAAACTAAAGGCATAAATGGCTGAATTTGTTTTTTTTTTTTTCTTTTTCTTGTTTTCTTTTTTTTTTCTCTCTTTTCCTTTAAAGCGACTAAAACTAAGGGCATATTCTTTTCCCCTTTTCCTTTCTTTTTCGTTTAAGCAAAAAGGATTACGTGTTAATGCAGGGTTAGTTACTTATTATCTAAACGTCGTGGTCATGTGGAAGCTCACAGGTGGTTATTCTCCATGGGGTAGGTCGTTCGGGGGTCTCTATGTGAGTTCGCTGTCGATGTTCATTGTTGGTGTGTTGGGCAGTTGTCGTGCTGGTGATGAGTCGTTCATGAGGTGCCTGGTGCAATCCTTGTTGATGATGTCTTGGCGTTTGGGTGCGGCGTCGCCTGACGAACCTTAGGGACGTCTTGTGCACCGCTGGCGGGTGATCGGCCGGACGGTCGGCCGGACGGTCGGCCGGACGGTCGGCGCAACTGTTTATTGCGTTTCTGTCCCCTGCTAAGATTCCGCACAGGGAATCTAGTGTGCGTTGAGACACGAGTCGTGTCCAGATGTCGTTGTATTTCCCGTAGACGAATTTCGGATCCTGTCCTTTCGGCAACAGGAAAGACGGGTAGTACCAATAGACAGTTCCTCCGAGAGTGACTTGACCGGCGCGGCGTGGTATTGCCTCCTTCCAGGCATTTAGCACGTCCGCTGGCAGGTCCCTCCACTCCGGGGGCACATAGGTGCGGTGCCCTCTTCCTAGGTGAATCGACCAATACGGTCGGACGTCTCGATCGATGTAGGTCTGATTGATGAAAATGGACAAGGGGTGCTCAAGCATCTCTTTTTTTTCTGAAATATATCGAAATTGATATTAATAATGGATCCACATGGTTTTCTGGATTACTAGGGTTGCGTATATTATTTTTTTCAACAATAAGGGATGTTAGATTATTTTTCCTTGACCAATAACCATTTGTTAATTCAGCCCTTACAACCGTTTAATTATTCTCTACACACTCAGAAGCGATTTTTTTCTTTTTGTTATTTCTTTCCCCCTTTCCCCTTCTCTTTTTTTTTTTAACTTACTGCGGTTGCCTGGTGGGAGACGTTCTGTGCCTTCTTCCCGTTCTTACAGTAATGAGGTAGAGATGTTTATATTTACCATTGCCGTGACGACGTTCTTAACCTGTGTTGTTCTTTTATGATAGTCGTAGTGGACTGTTCAACTCGTTCACCAGGGTGTGAACCTCATCCATGTACATTGGAGTGATGGGTCGAGGGTTGTACGAATAGCCGGTAAGTCCTTGGATTCGTTCTTGGATTTCGCGCTCGGCGTTCTCCACTTCCCCTATATTCGGTTGTGGCTGCATTTGCGTTGTTCTGTCGTCCGGGTAACCGAACATCATGTTTTCTCGCGGCATGTAGGCCGGCGGGACTCGCGGTGTCGGGGTCGGCGGCGGTCCCATTACTCCTGGAGGCTCGAGGGATAGATATGCTTGAATAAAACCGAGAGGTGTCTGGATGAGTTGCGGGAGCGGTGTTATTATCCCGTGGCTAGGGAGCGGGGTATAAGAGGGAGAGGGACGAACGGGAGTAGGTATGACTTGAGGTTGGGTTGGAGCGTTGACTTCAGCGCGGCTGTTTCTTTCTGTCAGAGTTGAACGACTTCCGTTGATGGAACCAATGTGGGCCTGCTCCTGTTGAGGGGTGTGGCTCGCGGTTGTTTCGGTGGTTTCAGGGTCGGACAAACTGTTGGAGTCCGAGGCAACGTCCGGTGAGATGGTGCCAGTACGCCGGCTGCTGCGGGTATCATAACGTGGCCGTTTCATGTGGAACATAATAGTCCGAGGGTCTTGGCCCTCTGGTACAAGCGTATCGATGTCCAATGTGTAGTTGATTCCCCCGATTTTCAGGTGCTTGGAGTTTGTGGTTGCTAGAATCCTTTTCCACGCTCTCATTTTCTCGACGGAGATCCTTCTCCATTCGGGCGGGACCCAGATATTCTTTTCGACGCCACGGGAGTTGGATACAGTCAACTTCCAGTAATGGGTCAGTTTGTCCAGATTGAATGAAAGAGGCACATGCCGGTTGATGCTGATGTGTGTTGCCCTTGCAAGGGGACGGGGCACGTGCGACTCGGGCGTTGTTTCCCGATCGGCGGGCCAGTTGTCCTCCCCTGCTACGGGCACATAGGCCGTCTCTTGGGCCACTGGTAGTAGCTTGTCATGAACCCATCGGTAGTGCACTTGTCCCAGTATTATATCCTCGAAGGCACGGTCCCGTAGAAGATTAACCCACTGGGTCAAGAGTGACGGCTTCAAGGTCCTCCATTCAGGCGGGACGTATAGGCAGAATGCGGTGTCGGCGAGATCCAGCCAGATGCTGATTTTCCAGTAGCAATACAGATTTTCGCTTCCTTTGATAGTTCTTGACAATTTCCTTTCGTGTATGCGGATCGGTAACTCTGGTTCATCGGGGTCTCGATACCGTTCGCGTTGGCTCCTAGCTATTCCCCCTGTTGTGCGCTCACATGGGCACCGTGACATTTTTACTATAAATAATCTGATTATTAGTACATTTTTATATATATATATATACAAGAATATATATATATATTTTTTTTTTGTTTTTTATTATTATTATTATTATTATTTTTTGTTAGTTCCCCCTCCTTTTCTATTGTTATTTTTTTTCGGGGGTCTTTGGTCTTCTACTTTCTAAAGCATATCATGCAGGGTTAACATTTTCTTTTTCTTTGATTTTTTTTTTTTTTATTTATTTATCAGTATTAATATTTTATATTTTCCCTTTTTCCTTCTCTCCCCTTTTTTTTATTTTCATGCGATGGGTTAGTTTTTTTTTTCTTTTTCTTTTCGAAGTTAATGTTTATTATTATGTTTTTTTTTCTTTTTCATGCGATGGATTAGTTAGTTGTGTTTTTTTTTTTTTTTTTTTTTTTTTTTTTTTTTTTTTTTTTTTATATTCTCCCTTCTCCTTGTGAAAATTTTTAGCTCATGCAACTCATGTGACACAGATTCACGAGTGTGCGCGTGTATGCGTGGAGTTATTATTTTTCTTTCTTTTTATTTTCCCTCCACCTTCTTACCTCTCTGTAGGTGCTGGGTCGTCCTTCGAATTGAGGGGTTTATTACTGGGTAATTTAGGGTAGAGAACTGCGGCTGCTTCGGATGTCGTCGGTAATGTGTCCGTGCTAAAGGTTACCTTCTGGTCTCGTTTCTCCATTCGTGGGAGAGTTGCCATATCGTTTGGCTTTGATACGGGCTTGCTCGGGGCCCACACGAAGGATAACGGACGTGTCGCGTGATTCTTGATGTACTTGGCATTGTATCTTGGAGGAAGGTAATCTTCCCCACATGTTTGTACAGCGGCATCCTGCGTGGTACGATGCATTTCGTTGAGCTCCGGCAATCGGGGGTCAAATCCGAAAGTAACCTGTTCGAATGGAACTCCGCTAGGCGCTGGCCCCGTGAACGCAGAGTTCTTGTCGTCAGTCTGCTTTCGTGCTTGTGGTTTGTCGTTCTTTTCGTTCGAGTTTTGTGTTCCGTCGGGTGAGTCTCCGTCGGGTCGAGGTCGTTTATTCAAATGGAGCAGTAAATAAGTTACGGAATCCCAAATGGATCCGATGAGGTAGATGGACCATCCATATACCGTATGAAGGGCGTAACCGTAAATCAACGTATCGAAAATGAGTTTGATTCCCCGAAACATGAGTAGGATTCCAATTAATCCGGCGCTGATATTGCCGAACACGGAAAAGTATCCCCAAGTTTTATCCCATGTGGATTCAATTATTTTGTCAATTGCCTTTTCGTCAAACAAATTTGCGATTGCACCGCCTTGCGTGATGGTTGGTTGACCCGAGATTCCGCGAGCGACGGAATTTAAAATTGCCGGTCGTTCGGCGGGGAACATTATATGGTCCCTGAGTTCGTCGAGGTCTTTCTGTGTGTAAATGCCGCTGGTGGTGAGGCTGTGTAGGTCTTGGTATTGCCACGTGGGTTTCGTCGTTTGGGGGACGTGGTAAGGTTTTACGACGTTTGGGGGCATGGCTCTGACCGGCCTGGGACTGAGCGTGTACCAAGCGCCGTCGAGCATATACATTGGTGAGACTAATTTGTTACAGGTGATTTGAATCCCAAGCTTCGTTAGAATGTGGGTGCGGGGTGTGAGATAGAAACTATGATTTCCGAGACGCACAGGTAATTGATCGAAACACTCTTGTGTCTCGTAAATCCTTACATCCACCGGGATACATTTGACTATGTGAGCAACTTCTCCCGCCATTAGGGCCATGTAACCGGGTCCCTTCATTATGTTATAGGCAAACTCGTCAGGTGCTCGCCGGGCGATGGTGAGCGCGTTTTGCAATACCTGGCGTTCGAGGTTGCACCTCTGCGTCAATATATCGCGGTACATCTGTTTCATCTGCGTTCGGAGGTGTTTTTCGACGTAAACGAATTTTGAGTTGACGTACGCAAAGATGTCTAGATTGTTTACGGCGATCAATTCCTTTTGTACGAAGGGATTATCCTTTGTGATTTCTACGATTAAAAGTTTCGGGTGTTCAGTGCGTATCAGTGTGAATCCGCAGATGGCGGTTCTATCTTTTGCGGTAAGTGCGAATATGACTTCTCCTTCTGCCATTGAATATACCGTCTGTTTGAATTTTCCGTCCAAATCTATTGTTCTGTCTGCGTACCCTTCGTATAATAATCCGTACCTTTTGCTTTTGCATGAATCTTCAGGTAAAGGATCCCAGTAAGTATCTCCCCCGTCTATATCTATACAGTTTCCCTCATTTAAATCACATCTTGTTCCTGATCTCAAGTGTACTTTATTCGAATCTACGTCTACGTCCGCGACGTAATCTCTCAATGAAATTTTCACTGTCCCCTTTACTATCACGCTTCCCCAGCTGCCATATGGGTCAGTGTAGTAAACGCCTAGGCACGACCCGTCGGGTCCTACGTCTCCGGCGAGCACAATGGGTCGGCTGGTCGTCTGGTTACAACGGACGCCCCTGATTTCTGTTTTCCCTATTTTTATTGCGCCGCTGCGGTGCAACTGACGACAGCTCTCGTACGGGACGTTTTCTAGATATGAGTATTCTCCGTTTAACACGTCCATTGTGTGGGAGTGCATTCCACATCGGCGAATCTGCCGATATATCTCGATTTTGCATTGAATTACGTGTATCGATCCGTACTGATTGATTTGCAAGAGTTGAATGTATTTTCGCGTGACATTTACTTCGGGCTGAGGGATATTGCATTCACCTACTTCCAGTAATGAGAGGGTGGTGATGTTGGCGGTAGCTCCCCCACAGTCGTAACCGATCAATCCCGTGACAAGGTAGATTTGACCGAGGATCCAACCGATCGCCAACCCCCATACCACCATGCGTGGAAAACGCATTATCTGCAAAGATGCGAAGAAATCCTTTTGATGCTTTCTTATGGGCGCGGGGTGTTTCGTTGGTTAGTTTGGTTTATTAAAAATGACTCTCATTCTTTACCCGGAAATTCGGATATTTTGCTACTTTTGCTCTTTTCTTTTCTTGGCCGAGGAAATGTGTCCCTTGGGGGTCCCGATCACTCGTCCCCTCTATACCTTTCTTTCTCTTTTTCCTTCTGTCTCCCCTTAAACACATGTTTTTTTTTTTTTTTTTTTTTTTTTTTTTTTATTATTATTCTTTTATTAATATTATTATTTTTTTATTGGGGAGGGCGAGTCGTTGTCTATTGACTGCCGAGTGAGGATGTACTTTCACTTTGTTGTTTTTTTTTTTCTGTCTTCTTTTTTATTAGCGGAGACGGTCGCTAAGACGGGCTTGTGGAGCGCTGTGGGTCGGGGTAATATTAACTCTCAGTGACCCTTTTGGGTTTTGACCGAGCGCGAAAATCACGTGCGTTTCCTTAGGCTGGTCGGTTCCGGGCGACCTTCCTGCGATTGGCATTTTTTTGTCTTTTCTTCCTCCACGTGCACTCCATGTTCTTACAACATGCATCATCTAGCACGGGCTGCCGTCAAAACGCCCTGCCGCATGTACGCCCGGCAGTTTCCCGATAGGATTAACCTTGGGAAATCCTTCTCTGCCTCTCTCTTTTTTTTTTTATTCCGAGCTCCGTTTTTCATCCTCGTCAAATCTTCTTTACTTAATTTGTTTTAGATTATATGTGTTTTTATTTCTTAGTGATTATATATATTTTTTTTTTTATATATATTTCTTATGAATATTGTTTGGATTATATACGTTTTTATTTCTTAGTGATTATATATATTTTTTTATATATATTTCTTATGAATATTGTTTCGATTATATACGTTTTTATGGGAAGCGAAGGCCACCTAGACAGTTCACACGCGTTTTTATAGACACCACCAAAGCGGTTCTTTTTTTAGTGGTTGAGCGCAACCCAGGGTCAGAAAGAGCATTAGTGTCACGAACAGTACAAAAAGGAAGGAAACGAAAATATAGCCTAAATCGGGCATTGCGCAATTATCAAGATATATACAAAACTAAACACCAGAAAAACTTTGAGGTTAGTAACAGCAAGTCACCACCATGTTCAACAGCGCCCCAACCGAGAGAGATAATAACCTAACGGACACCTCCGTCGATAACACATTACCAACTGCTGAAATAGAGGCGGTCGACTCAGAGACCTCTGACGACACATTTTTCACGCCTAGGGCTGAGAAAAATCCTCGAGGCCGGCCGACGATTGCCAGATGTCTGGAGCGCGAACGCTTAAACTCGGTCAGCACAATTAAAGAGCTCTGGCTCGCCCAAGGGCGCAAACGAGAAAGACAGCAGGACGACCCCCCGAACGCCCTGGACGCCAGCCCAGCGGACATTCAGGCATTTAAAAAAAGCGCTAAAATTCGACGTTCTCCAGAACACGGAACCCGAACACGTAGGAGCCCGCCTCCCACCACCAAGGCAACAGATAACCCATCGCAACTAAGCGAAAGTGTCTCCCACTACCAATACGCGGCCTCCACGCCTCTCCTAGAAAAGCTCATCGCAGAAATCCACGAACTGCGCAGCGAAAATAACGACAAATTCGACAAGCTCGACAAGTTCATGCAAGAATCAAAGAAAAATCAGGAAGAAATAAGAAACATTAGAACAGAATTACACAAAAACGACGAAGAATGGAAAACTACATGGCTCAAGATGGAAAGCAGGATCACCAACCTAGAGGAAAAGTTAGAAGAAAAGTTCAAGGCCTCCACCGCCACAGAGTCAACAGCCGCAGCACTCGAACCGCGTCTGGCAATCATCGAAAAAACATTGTCAACCACTAGAACTCTCGAAAAGGCTGAAACACCGACCAGGAACCTCGAAAACGAAAGGAAAATAACAAAACTGGAGGAAATCGTAGAACGCCAAGAAAAAAATAAAAGAAAAATGAACATAATAATCAAAGGTCTCCGGCTGGCAAACGAAAACACCTTCGAAGGAGTAAAGAATTTCCTACAATCGTACTTCGACTGCGGAGAAGCAGTTGTCGACACAAGAACCATCGGCAGAGATCAAAATATAATTTTAGTGGAGCTGGACGATATTCGGGACAAAACACACATCATGAAATCGAAGAGCACAAAACTCAGGGGTGAACAAATCTACATAGATAGCGACAGGACGCCGAGAGAAAGCTTTATCGCCAAAAAGCTCCGGGATCGTGCGAAAGCGGAGAGGGGAAGCGGAAAAAACGTTAGAACTGCGTATCAAAAACTGCAAATCGACGGCACGTGGTTCCTGTGGAACGGACACACAGAAACCTTCGACCCGCAACCCAACGAGGATGCTCAAGCCCCCGTAATCGAAGCGCGCACTCAACAACACACGGACGTTCCAAAAAACGACCAACCCCAGCGCTGCTAAAGATAGCCTTCTGGAACATTCAAGGAGCCAAAAATCTCAACCCGCTGACGGAGATTGACGACGCTGACATAATCTGCGCGTCCGAAACCTGGCTTACCCAGGAATCACAGGCGATCGAAACACAATGGAGCAAATTCAACACCACGTGGATAAACGCAACGAAAGAAAAAAGCAGAGGCCGAGCTAGCGGGGGCCTGGTCCTCCTGACGAGAAAAGTCTCTATCAAAGTAGAAGTGTTAGAAACGGCAGAATGGTGGGTGTTCGTAAGCGTGAACTATCGGGATCAGGGGTACATTTTAGGTTTTGTATACCTGAAACCCAGCCTAGACTCCAAGGTTTTGATGGAAATGCTACAGACTGTGATAGACGATTTACAGGACAAATACGAAAACATGCCTTTCATAATCGGCGGCGACTTTAATGCAAGAACGGGGGAAAGCAAAGAACTCCCCATAGAATTCTTCGAAGACACAAACCTCCATAACGAAATAAAATCTTGTGACAAACTTGTTAACGCCAGAGGCGCCGCGGTCCTTGAACTCATGGAAACAAATGGCTTCATCCAAATAAACGGACGCACTACGGGAGACTCGCCTGCACAGTTCACCTTCTGCGGCACCGCGGGAAACAGCACGATTGACCTTGTCTGGGTTAACATCACCCACATCGACATCATCGAAGACCTGATAGTTAGTCAAAACGTTACGCTGTCCGATCACTTCCCGGTCATATTAAAAATCTCAACGAACGTTCCAGCTGGTGAGCAACAGGCAACCAAAGGCCGTTTACCTCGGACGAACACCTTGAAATGGTCACAAGATCACCGTGATCTATATACAAGCTCGCTGGAAAGAACACAACTTCTCACGTCAGTCTCCGAAACACCAACCACTAGCGAACAATACGCTAATCTTTGCGAAGCTATATCACACGCAGCGACCAACGCGGCCATGGTGAAGTCTGTAACTGCAGGTCAAAAAAGTAATGCACTCCATAAAAACAAACCGTGGTACGACAGTGACTGTATCCGCGAAAAACTAAATACTCAATCCGCCTTCTCCAACTATAAGCAGTCAAACTACGACCCCGCCGAAAAAGACGTCTTCCTACGCGCGAAAAGGCTTTACAGGGCCACGGTCAAAAACAAGAAAAAAGACTATCGCACCAGTATAATAAACAACCTAGCAAACACGGCAAACTCACGTACCTTCTGGGATACAGTAAGAAAGTTCAAGAGGAAAGCCTTGCAACCGGCGCAAATTTCGACTCGCGAGTGGCAGGAATACTTTGTAAACTTATATCCGCCGCGTCTCCCCGACAACACCTTTTACCCAAGGCTTGCTAACGATTTTCTCAACACCGAAATTACTCTCCAGGAATTAAAAACATGTATAAACAAACTCAAAAACGGCAAGGCGGCCGGCACGGATAAAATAACCAACGAGTTCATCAAAGCGGCACCTGAAAACGCACAGCTGTTCATTCTAAACCTGTTCAACAAAATTCTGAGAGAGGAATCGGTACCTGATGCCTGGTCGAGTGTTGCGCTCACCATGATACACAAGAAAGGCGACAGAACGAACCCAGCGAACTACCGAGGAATTGCCCTGGTAAATTCCCACACGAAACTTTTCACGCAAATATTATACGACAGATTGGTCAGGTGGGCGGACTCGGCCGGAGTGCTCCCAGAATGTCAAGCGGGTTTTAGATCCAAGAGAGGCTGCTTAGACCACATATTCACCTTAACCTCGGCAGTGCAACTCCAGCTACGTCTGGTAAAAAGAACGGTCTTCGGGCTGTTTATCGACTTCCGCCGAGCATTCGATTCAATCCCCCACGACAAACTCTGGGAAAAACTGTTCACAAGAGGCGTCAGCACCAAGCTAATTAGAATCATGCGACAACTTTACAGCAGGGCAAACATGAAGGTTAAAACAAACGGTGAACTCTCAGATAGTGTAGAGGTGACTGAAGGAGTGCTGCAAGGCGAAATTTTAAGCCCGATTTTATTCATACTCTACCTTGCTGATATCGAGCTCTTTTTCCGCGACAAAGGATACAGAGGCATCGACCTAAATAGTACCTGCGACCTTCTAATGTTGCTGTACGCAGACGACATGATCCTCTTTGCACATTCGCCAATTGACCTCAAGAAAAAACTGAGAACGCTCCAGGAATATTGCGATCTAAACGGGCTCACGATTAACACGGACAAGACGAAAATCGTCCCTTTTAGGGCCGGAGGAAACACCGAACACCACCCGGAATTTACTTATGCAAACAAAGTCGTTGAGATTGTCAGCAGCTATATTTATTTGGGGGTTAACATAGCGAGCTCATCGCTTGGACTGCAATCTACGCAATATGCTCTAACCAAAACGAAGGTGGCAGCAGGTTCGGTGCTAGCGATTCTCTCAAAAGCTCAAGCGAACTCCTGGAACTGCATAACGAAGCTGTATGACAGCATTGTCTCGACGACCCTACTGTATGCAGTCCCAGCGTGGGGTCTGCGTTATATCGACCTGTTGGAAACAGCGCAAACCGACTTCTTCAAAAGAATACTACTGCTACCACGAAACACCACCAGCGCGGCCCGCAGGCTCGAGGCAGGCAGACAAAAGATCGCCTACAAAGTCATGCAAGCCACCTGGAACTGGATCCTAAAGTTAATCGAAATGAGTGACGATAGGTACCCAAAGATTTGCTTCATAAGACAGATAGAACTCTTACAGCCAGGCACCGTGAGTAAGCACAACTGGGCCTCCCAAATCCTGAAATTCCTAGAACTCTCAGACCACGGCTTCCTTCTGAACCACCTAGACATTGGCCTTTGGAACAGCAAAAAAGAGGAAATCTTTCGAGCATACGCAGCACATCTTCGTTCACAAGACCTACTTCAGCTCCAAAACACGCGATCACTGCAAATACGACTATCCCCACCGTCAGAGGGACTCCCTGCTCCCTACTTGCAAATTCCGGAAGCACTACAGATTACCCGTGTCATAGCCCAACTTAGACTGGCAAACTCTTTTACCTGTAATATCACCTTTAACAGGTGCACCTACAAAATTGACCCGAAGCAACTATGCACCCTCTGCAACAAGGAAGAACTCGAAACAGCGCGCCACTTTATGCTTGTATGCCCAATCCTAAGACATTTGAGAATTCACTATTTATCTAATCTAGCGACCGGAAGCGAAGATACCGACCTTGTAAATTTACTGTCTACACATGTTAACAATAAGGCGACCTTAAAGAAAATATTTTATTATATCATAAACAGTTGTATGTTAAGAGCTTTTATTTTAAATGAATGACCATTGTAACCTGTTTCTCTCCCCCCTTGCGAATGGGGATTTGTATCCCTGGAAAGCAGCAATAAATTATTATTATTATTATATACGTTTTTATTTCTTAGTGATTATATACCTTTTTAATATATATATTTTTTTATGATTATTGTTTCCTTTATTATATTATCATGCGTTTTCTTTTTTTTTTTTAAACATATATTTTCTTCGTTATAAATAAAAAATTGTCATTTATTATCTAAAGTTTAATTGACTCGAGGGGTTGATTATATACTCGATTACCCGTATGAATATATATATTTGTTATTATTATTATAGATTTATTTATTGTATATATTTAATAAATTTTTTTTTTATATATTTTTTTTTTTTTTTTTTTTTTTTTTTTTTTATTGGATATATTTACTATGATCTAATTTACGTGCATTGATATTTATATTGGTTGTAGTTTGATAAATTATATATATATATGTATATTCGTATGAGTATGTAAAATTAATATGACGATTATAGGTTGATCAATACTTCGGCAAAATCATTACTAACGTCTCGTGTAATATCGTTCACGACCTTTCATTCACACTGGGTTTCGCTGGGGCTAGGGCGTTTGCTTTACATAATATCGTTTACTTAACTTATTTTCCGGTTATTCATATAGAGTTCGCTAGTTGCACATCTTAACATTCCGAATAATATTCACAAGTAGGGTTCCTGTAGCGCAAAGTCTTAGTTTAAAGTAATTACTTACATATGCATCTATATCTGTATTGCCTTAAAGTGTATTCCGTACGACTTTATTATCATTAATCTAGAACGTTTACTGTTATGCTTATGTTTATACGTGACTGTACGCAGGGGTGTGTATGTTATATATACTAAAAAGAAATTTATCATTATATGTATATTTATATTTTTATATTTATATTGTTATTATTATATATATATATATTTTTTTTGATTTTCTCTCCTTTTTCCTTGAATCGCAAGTCATTGATTAATTGAGTTCATGATTATTAATATACGTGATGATGTAAGTAGAGATATTTTATCCGAACGATGTAGGTTCCTCGTTTACTCGCGAATATTATTATTATTATTATTTTTTTTTTTTTTGAAATAACTACTTCCTTATTCAGGTTCTAATTTATTTGGGAATTTGCACCGTTTTTTTTTTCTAACGGTGTTTCCTCTCTAGTTTTTGACTAGATTTTACTCGCGGGATAATTTCTTCTGATTCCTCCCGGTAATAGTTACACGAACATAATCAGCTAATTTTGCAAATAACTCTTAGAAGACTGCCAGTTAGAGTTAGCGAGAGTGTGTGCGATTGAATGTATTCACTTATTTCTGTAGACGATGCATAGACAAACAAAATTTAAGCTCGAATCTTAGTTAACGTAGGGTTTGTATAATAACGCGTGTTCATAACTGCTGCCGTTTGAGTGTCATTATTTATTTATGCGTTGTTTATATATAGTAGACAAGGGAAATTAACAAATACAACGAACATGTTTGCAATACGAGTGTCAAATGATGTATCGGAATGACCGTAATATGTTTACATATATTTATAAAATAAATTTCCTGCCATCTCTCTTTAATTGAAACTTAAAAATTTTTCCTTTTATCGATTATTATCATATTTATATTTCATTGTTTATATATTTTTTTTTTCTTTTTCTTTTTGCTTCATCCAACAATAAAATCCCGAGTATATAGTGGAATTTTACCTGGCTATCTATGCTAAAAATTTCCAATTTGCATTGTCCGTGGTAACTTGGTCAGGGCATAATTTTCCGATCGTTATTTCGTTATCATAGATTCGTGTCCTGGGGGATAGCAAATGTCGTTTTTTTTTTGTTTACTTTTTCGTACTTTGTCCGTTCGACAATCAGCCTGGTGGTGTCTGTCCTTATTCAAGGATTTCCCCATCTCCCTTCTACGCATAGGGGTCTTTCCCATTCGGTGTTGGTCCGGAGGGGGGCCTGACGCTGCCTATGGTGGGGTGATTCTTGGGTCGTAGCGCTTGGTCTTTGGCTCGTGCCTCGGAAAAACGTGGGTGGGGGTACAATTTCGGCGGCCCGAGTTTTCTTGACTTGCGGCCGACTTTTTCTGAGCAGCTTCATTCTGCTCCTGATCCTTCGACTGTTCGGTCGATTTATCTTTGAGAAAAAAAAAAGTTAAGCAAGGAAAAAAAAAAAAAAAATGGCTTTCCTGAACGGACGCTTTTTGAGAATTGAGGAGGAGGTCGCGGCCATCGAGGACGCGTTGGCAGGTTTCGTCTTCCCGGTGCCGGAAGGGGCGAACTACACGGGAGACAATTTCTTCCGCGTGAGAAGGCGCCGTATGACACAACGGCTGCATTCCTACGGGTGAGTTTCTTTGGTGTTTTTTTTTTTTTTTTTTTTTTTTTGTTCTTCTTTTCATTGCTAATTTTTTATGTATTTGTTTTTTCCTTTTTTTTTCAGATGGGAACATACGTTCCGGGAGGATGGCGCCCTGCGGGGTTTATTCGATCAGGGCCCTGTCTTTGAGGCCAGATATATAGGGCACTGGCGCTTTTGGGTGCCCGAGCCATATTGGGTGCGCTACGAGGCCGCGACGGCCCTCCTATTGGACGGCCGGGTCCCGCGGGACGAAACTTTCGCAGGGGAGTGGGCGTACTGGCTCGCGGTGGCGTCGGGCCTGCCGGTCCGAGACGCGCACGGGGAGTGAGTTGGCTCTTGATTTATTTATTTTTATTATTATTATTTTTTTTTTGTTATTTACTAATTCATTTGTTTGTTTTTTTTCCTTTTTTCAGTGTTATTGAACGCTATGAAGACTGGGACCGGGAAGACGAGTTGATTGGGTACCAAGCGGCGGTGGCGGAGATCGCTCGGCGGGGTGAAAAACGCCGCCGGGAGGACGACGAGGACGACGAAGATGACGACGACCTCCATAGGGGGGTCCGGCGCCTCCGCCTTGATTAGGCCCCCCCCTTCTTCGCCCAGACTTGGCGAAAGCCCCATACCCTGCCCTCCAAGTTTTTAGCTTCGCCCCCTTTTTAGGCACTCACGTTTTAAGAAAACGCACCAAGAGTGCCTATTGAATTCGCTGTCCAAGGGTGTAAATACGTTTTTTATGGAAAATGTCAATATAATTTTATTTTATCCACTACTTTTTAGTTCACATTTCTTAAGCATGCTAAAATACATATTCTTGACATAAAATAATAAGGAATTTGCATTACTAAAGACATTTTTTCCTTCAGACAAGATTTTGTGTTACCCGGACGTCCGTATCACTTAGTGGCTCTGGACTGAACAGAGCGAACAAGTTGAAATTTGGAATATTTCTTAGTCTAGCACTGGGAAGTATGCCCATGAAGTGTGTTAATTTTCCAATCATTTTATACAGGAGTTCACTTGAAGAAATTTGGCACTTTTGGTCGTCAAGTTGTATACGGGTCTCAATCTTGGCCATCGATGGAAGAATTTGGCTGAAACTTGCTGCATAATTCTAATTCAACTTAATCTTGATGCACTTTTTTTAGTTTTTTTCTTACACACTTTTTAAGTGGTGAATACCTAAGACACTCAAATCATTAAATTGAAAATTGTGTCCGGCTGTCAGTCTTCGCAGTCAATAAAGTAATTTGACTAAAACTTGCAGCGTTCTCATATTTTACCTTAATTCAAATGTATCTTTCCTCATATTAGCCCTTAGATCATTTTAGAATGATGATTACCTACCATAATAGAATCAAAATATTCTATTTTAATTAATTTCACAATTATGATAACAATAATATTTTTCTCTTCAAAATAATTATCCGCTGTACATTCCACATATTATAATGTCAAAATAATTGATTCCGAAATGATTTTTCAATTTTTATATTTATTAATTGCACTGATACAGTTTTATTGTATTATTAATTCATAATTAATATACCAAACTGAAATATTATGAGTATAAACATAACCTAAACACAAAATTCGTAAAACATATTGACACCTTCTCTACGGAACTATATATGTTTGAAATGTATATTTTTCATTAAATTATTCGTTATTTTTTATTCACTGGCACTCATAACTGTATTCACTATTTATTGTCTGGTTTCGTCTGTAAATTTTCACTTGTCACTGCTAATGTTTTTGTCAATTTTATTTACTCATTGTAAATCATCACGTAATTACCATATAACACCTGCATTCATGATTTTATTGATTTCTAACATTTTTTTACACTCAATTATTAAATTAATTAACTACTATAAAAAAATAGAACCCAACAAATTCAGGTGTTTCACGATTGTCACCTGATTCATAATTCACGCCGCGACCGCAATCGCGCTGACGGCTTGCCGTCACTCGACCAAAAAATACGATAGCCGAACGTACTAAACGCGCCAATTTATAAATGCCGATTGACCGTTCACCCGAATGAGAAAAGATCCGACGAGTCATAATACCGAAATATTTATTAGCCAAACGGTGAAAACGCCGAAAAGTTTTTATGCCGAACGGATGAAAATACCGAATTTCATTTCAACAGAATTGTAATGTTCCCGAATGCACCATTTGCCTGAATGTATCGAACACTCGAAAGTCCGTTCTCCCGAATGGGATTTTGACAGAAAATATTTTTCACTTAAGTAGAGTTCTTCATTACCGACACATGCTTCTAACCATGTCGGTATATTGGAGTTCTAGAATTCGATCTATAGTCGCCTCGTCCACAGATAGTTTTCGTCTTTTAATAAGCTTAATAATCATTACATCATGTGGATATCGACTGGTAAATATTAAGGGGCTGCTGGAATAGATTTTTTTACCGACTGGTCGGTAAAAAAGTACGATTTCGTAGTTTACGGTTTACGTCGTTATTGTATTACAAAAATGTCTCAAATTGCACAGGATTATAACATCAACATAGGCGCATCAGCGTAGACTCGAATTTTGGGTGAAAACGCTTGAAAAACAAGGAAAATCGTAAATTTGTAAGTCTATCGAAAACCAATATGGCCGCTAGAACTGTCAACTGTCACCTTTTTCGTATTATATAAATATTTCCAGGAATCCCATACGAAAAACGAGAATCTACGCCGATGCGCTTACATTAATATAATAATCTTGTGCAATTTGAGACATTTTTGTAATACAATAACGACGTAAACCATAAACTACGAAACCGTACTTTTTTACCGACCAGTCGGTAAAAAAATCTACTCCAGCAGCCCCTTAAGAGGCGAAAACTGGTCTACTTCCAAAGTCTGCCAAAACCAAAGTCTGCCAAAACTGCAATACCGACAGAACTTTTAGTTGGTCGAAGCGCCACAAGAGGGGTTGCCGGCAGAAGCCTAATTCGAAAATCCGAAAGCACAATACCGGGTGGCACGTCAGTTGCTAGGAACAGTGGTGCTCAACCGAAACGAAATGAAGAACGATTTCAAGAATGATACGCGCACGGGCGCATAAAACTCGTGGATAAAAAATAAAAAGACGAGATTCGGATGCTTAATCGCTTTATTAATCTTTGTTACAATATTCCGTTTCTAATTGCTTTATTAATCTTTGTTACAATATTCAGTTTCTAATTGCTGTATTAATCTTTGTTACAATTTTCATATCCATCAGAACGCGAAGCTTCGACCAACTAAGAGTTCTGTCGGTATTGCAGTTTTAGCAGACTTTGGTTTTGGCAGACTTTGGAAGTAGACCCGAAAACTATCTGTGAACGAGGCGGCTATAGATTGAATTCTAGAGAACTCCAATATACCGACACAGTTAGCTGCATGTGTCGGTAATGAGGAACTCTACTTAGGTGAACAAGTGAATATTTTTCCACTGCGTACTTGACTTTGGCTATAACTTACAGCGTACTCATATTTTATCTCAATTCAGATATATCTTCTCTTATATTTGCCATAAGATCATTTTAGAGTGATAATTACCTATATTAATACATTTTAATAAATTAATTTTTATTAATTTGATACTTATTACGAAGGAAATTCAAATAAATATCGTGGACTATTAATCACTAACAAACACTAATTACAAACTATCAAACGATTCCGCGTCACTTGTGTACGAATTCACTGACATTGTTTTTTGGTAAGTTTACCGTTCCAGGATTTTACGGTAATTCCACATCTCTAGTCTCGAGACAAGTCCAAGTACCGTGGAACCTCTCATAGCGTACCAAATGCGGGGACATGTACGCTAAGTGAAGAGCCAATCAGGCACGCGAAACGTTCGTGCCTCTCACTCTCTCTCGCTAAATCGTCCAATCACAGCGCTGGTACGTTTCCCAATGTACGTTATGAGGGTGTGCGCTATAAGAGGTTCCAGTGTAGACAAAACCTACTTTACCGACCGACACGAGACGCTTCAAGACTCTTTTACCGGAGACACCGTGTTTTGACCTCATTTCGATTGACACACATCGATAATATAAATGAATAATGTATATTTTATATTGAATTATTTCTTATTTGCTTATTTTCACTGGATCTTATCACTGCATTCGCTGTTTTTTGGTCTGTTTTCGTCTCTGAATGTTCACCTGTCACTGTGGCTGATGTATCTCTCGATTTAATTTATTTATCATAAAACAATCGTAATCACCAAATTACAACTACGTTCACGCCCTAACAGTTCGGTCCAACCGTATACCGACTATGATCCCCACCGAGTCGTTTTAGGACACGGGATCAACTAGTATTTCATCGAAACCAACCACCGACCAACTGAGATTTAGTTGAGAACACGGTTTGTCAGTGGTTGTTTTCTTCAAAATACTGGTTGTTTTCGTGTTCTAAACCGACCTGGTTGGATTTTTCGTGGTTGGTCGATCTGCTAGGGCGGTTTTATTAATTTCTTATATCTTTTTTTTTTTAACGATAACCCTTCTTCACACTTTATTATTAAATGATTTAACTATAATAAGAAAGTAGAACTTAATGACGATTTACGCCTTTTCAAGAGACACGATAGCGTCTCGAGACAAGTCCATTTCCACTACCTTACCGACCGATAACTCAACATCCTAGGGCCTTGGGTCCTCGTTGTAATTGGTCATTTCTTGTGGCCTCGCTGCCTGCGTTTTGAACGCGATAAATTCATACTCCACATTTTCTATTGACCATTTTATGGGTCATTTTCTATTGATTCGAATGAATTTTTATTTTTTGAAAATGACCGACATTGAAAATCACAGAGTTATATAGATATGAAAATACCGGTATTTTTATTTTTGGTAAAATAACAATGAAACTACCGTACCGTTTTTTATCCACATTTTTTTTTCTATCATCTTTATGTTGTGAAAATACGGTCATGAAAAATGCTCGTAAGTTTGACCGGTTACAAATTTTTGTTGGTGAATTCACCATAAAAAATGGTAAACTGCGTCTATATAGTTGTGAAATAACCGGTAACGAATTTTTTGGTAAAATTACAGCAACGTTGTTTCGTAAATTCACCGTAACTTGACTAGAATTCTTAATCACTAAGAGACTATATGACTTTATTACCGATGTCGTAAATTTAACACCGGTCACATACCGGTTTTTAATCGTAAAATTACTGGTCATGTATACCGCTCACGTCTCTAGTCCGAACCGCATCGTGCACGGCGCGAAACGCGACCTCCGAACGGTACCGTGCGAAGCGCGAAGTGCGACGTCCGGATGGCATCGTGCAGAGCGCAAAGCGCGACGTCCGGACGGCACGGTGCGGAGCGCGAAGCGCGACGTCCGAACGCCACCGTGTAGAGCGCGAAGCGCGACTTTCGAACGGCATCGTGCGGATCGCGAAGCGCGACGTCCGACCGGCGCTGTGCGGAGCGCGAAGCGCGACGTCCAAACGACCCCCTGCGGAGCGCGGAGCGCGACTACCGCGTGAGTGCCTTAAAATGACACCAGGGAAAAATGTCCCGAAGGGACATTTTTGCCGCAGGGTCATTTTCGGGGGGTTTGGGGGGCGAAGCCCTCCAACAACAACCCGGCGCCCCGCAGGGGCGACCGGGTTGCTTGTTAAATTTAGCTTCCTCCCCCTTTTTTATGTGTATCGTTGTGTGTTTGTGTGTTTGAATAAAAAAAATTATCCTGAATTTATGTGTTGTGCGTAAAAAAATCACTTTCCCTCCTATACGTTTTTTTAAGTATATAGAGGTCCGTATGCGCTCTGCGCATGCCTCTCAAATAACCAATTAATTATTCCATGGGCCGAGGAATCGTTCCCCCATGCGTTTCGCTCAAAGAGAAGAAATTTTCAGGTGGCCAGGGGAGATCCCCAGCGACGGCCCAGGTCTTTCTGACGGACTTCGGCAATTTCGCACTTCGGGCACCTGGTGGGGCCTGCATCTTGCTGTTAATGCTTTTTTCCTTTTTTTTTTTTTTTTTAAAAAAAAACCTTCCTTCCCTTTTTTTTTTTTAGGTTCTCCCCTTTCTCTTTTCAGCAATGATATATGCAAGATTCTGTAAGTAGGGGTCGTCTCCTCCCCACTTACAGGGTGTCTTCTCCTTTTGCTTCTCGCTCTCTCTCTCTCTTCTTTCTTCTTTTTTTTTTTCTCGGTCGAGCAATGCTCCCGTAACTTGAAATATATATATATATTTTTTTTTCTGTTGGTTGAGCAGTGCTCCCAAAAAAAAAAAAATTTCTCTTCTCTTTTCTTTTTGGTCGAGCAATGCTCCCGTAACTGGAGATATATATATATTTTTTTCGTTGGTTGAGCAGTGCTCCCACGATTTGAATTATAAACATTTTCTTTTTGTTGGTTGAGCAGTGCTCCCAAAAAAAAAAAATTTTCTCTTCTTTTTTTTTTCGGTCGAGCAATGCTCCCGCAACTTGAAATATATATATATATTTTTTTCTGTTAACTAGTGTTTTTAGTCGTGTTTAATTTCGGTTTGGGAAGGAGTTTCTATTTTTAGTAAAAGAAAAATTTATTCATTTTGCGCGGTATATTTTTTTCTTGTTCGTGCTTGATATCGCACGAGTCTTTTACTACGCGTGGATAGGTTGGGTAATGGGGTGTCAGCGGTAGGGTAGGTCAGGGACGGCCTTTCGGGGCCTAGGTAGGGATGGGTTGGAGTGTCCTCAGACCCGACCGTGCAGCCCAACCTTCACAGAGGTATTCGGATTTCATCATAGGACGTTTTTTTTTCTTTTGTGTTAATCAGTTTATTATTGTTATCCGAGCATTACTTTTTCCAGGGTAAATCATATTTTCCTCGTTTTTTTTTTTTATTTTCCCTGGCGGAATCCGCGTTGAGTTTTGCTTACGCTAAACTCTCGTACATCGGGCCTTGTCGATTTTTAATTACTACCAAAAAGATCCGAGTCACGAGGTTCGTCGCAATCAGTTGGCTTGAACCTTTGAGTGTTTTTTTTTTTTTTTTTTTTTTTTTTTTTTTTTTGAAGTTTGATGGGATTTGATCGACAGGAATCCGCCGGTGGGTTGTGTTTTGCGTTAAACAATCGTCTCTTCAGATCTCAACAATTCTTTGAATCGTGTCGAGACACTGGAGAGCGACGTTCCACGCGAAAATTAAGAGTGAAATTTCTTAGGCTCGGTTCTGATTCGCCAGTTCTGCAGGTGTCTTTTTTTTCTGAGTCCGTTCTCGTTGGTCAGTTTCCGTCAGGTCAATTTGGTGGTTAGTTGTGCGTGTGTCCTCTCTTTTTTTTGAATGTATCTGTTTTTATCAACAGGCTCAGGAACACCCAGGTCCTACACGTTGTAAAACCGCGTGGAAGGTCTAGGTGCTCAAAATCCGGTCGACAAATATTGTTTTCCGTCTCTTTTTCCTCTTTCTGTAATGCGGTTGGGTCGTTTCGTTTTGTTTCAAACCGACTCCCGACCGATCGACAATTCCACCTTACAAATTACAGTGGAACCGCCGAAACCATCGAGAACCGGATTGAGATTGTGTGTACAAAAAGGAATAACATTGTTGTCTTTCAGCGTCTTAAAAGAAATTATTTGTTTCTGTGAGAGGTATGGACGGGACAGTGTTAGTCTATCGTTTTTTTTTTTCATTTGTTTGATTACTTGAGCGTCTCGGGAGGTTTGAAAAGAAAAATGATCAATGAGCAACCTGTGGGTCGTGCGGGTCGCGGCGGTAATTCCCTTGGATAATCATTCGTGTTCTTCAGCGTGGTCATCCCCTCCCTTCGGATATTTTTCGCGGATGAATATTAGGTATTTCGCTTCTTGGCCACAGATTCCACATTCGGATTTGTTTCTAACGCATTGAGCACACTGACTAGTGTGGTTGCAAGGGAGGATGGTGCAATCGTTGGTTTTATGGGAACACCGAGGGCAGTGAGTTGGTGTTGAGTCGGGTGCAACGGTGCCGGTGGTAATCTCGGTTGCTTGGCTCGGTGCTGGGAGCGTTGACAGGGTCACTCGACACGGCGCCACATCGTCTGTCTCTCTCTCGAGGGAGGCCTGGCCCGAGCGGTCGGTTGTCCCGACGATCGTCTCGTCGAGGCTTGCCTCGTCGTCGTCGCGCTCCTCTTCTTCGTTCGACTCGGACTCATAGTCAGAAGGCACGGGCGACGAGAGGGACACGCGGGGGGTCCTTTCAGCTTCCCAGACTCGGCGCGTGCGCCTTACCCCGGTGTCCAAATCGGAGAGACCATTTGTGGCCTGGGCATGTTTGCACGACGGTTTCCAATATCGGTGTTCTACGATCGGATCGTCCTGACTCTCCCATTCCTCCAATTTCATGCCGCAGTGATAGCAAGTCACGCGGTCCCTGGAACCGGAATAATAAAATCCCGCTGTAGCGAGGGCTTCCGTTGACACTCTGTGTCTGGGCCACCCTGAGAACGACTGGATTCGGAAGTCATAATTCAACATATGCGGTTTCATGGGTATAAAAGCGGATATCCTCCGAGCGTCAGCTATTTTGGACTCGTGAGTTGCCTTTTCCTCATCATCGTTGTTAGTCAATGGGTCAGGTATGATTGGGACGTTGCCGTGGGCTCCTGCTTCGCTGATAAATTTGCACTGCGGGCTCCATTTCGCGTGCTCCCACATTGGCACATCACCTTCTTCCCACATCCCGAGTTTGACCGAGCAGCTGAAGCACTTTACGACATCTCCGGATCCGTGACGGAAAAACCCGGCGGCGGCGAGGCACTCGGGTCTTACGACCTCCGATTTCCACTCTCGGAAAGAGTCGAGTCGTTCTTTTTCGAATCGAAATTTCTCGTGCAGCACTTCGTCAGTTACGGGCTTTACCGTAATTGGTTTTAAGTCGGAGGGCTCCATGACTATTTCTCCCGGTGTTTGATATATATATATACCCCCTTTTTTTTTTTTAAATTTATTTATTTATTTATTATTTTTTTTTTTATGAAAGTTTAAAGGGGAAAGTAATAACAATTGTTGCTTCAATTTGTTTGCATGCGGTTATTGTATAATATTGATAGATTTCGTTGACTTAGATGGTATTTGTTAGTTATTCCCCTTGGCTGTAATTCTTGATTTCTTTAGCCGGTTAGTATGCACAATAATTTCCCTTCGAGGTAATTTAACGCGTACGTTACCGTTGCTCAGGATCTCCGTGATTTGATGCGGGCCGGTGTAATGGTCGCCCAATTTTCCTGGTTTTGGCCCTTTAAGCAAAAACACCGAATCGCCAAGTTCAAGATTAATAGGATTTATTTTTTTGTCCTGATAGTCTTTGGATTTTTCTTTTGCTCTGATTAAGTTGAGTCGACCCAGTCCCTGTATCTCATTTATCTGGGTGACTAACTTAGTCAAGTAATCGTCGTATGTGGCGAGTTTTTCGATTTCCGACGGCGGAATGCTCGACGGAGTTCGGGCGATTTTGCCAAACACCATTTCATATGGGGTGTGTCTTGTGGCCTCGTGCATATTAGTGTTATAATTAAAAATTGCCATTTCCACCCAATCGTCCCAGTCATTTCGGACCGTGAATTGTTTTAAATATTCGCCGAGAGCGTGATGTGATCTCTCGAGTGAACCATTGGATTGGGGGTGGAAGGCGGTCGTACGTATTTTTCGGATTTTAAACAGCTTCGAGATTTGACGTAAAAAGTTGCTGAGGAAATTACTACCTTGGTCGGTCAGTACGGCTTTGGGTGCGCCGAAGTAGCATATAAACCGCTTAACGAACGCTTCGGCTATTGTCACGGCCCTTGCGTTCGGTAAGGGTATTGCCACGGAGTATTTCGTCAGCTGATCTTGTATGGTGAGGATATATTCGTTTTCCTTCGCGGTTTTGGGCAGAGGGCCCACAATATCCATAGCAATTTTATCGAATCCGACGGCGGGCGTGTCCGTAATGACCATGGGTTGCTTAGTTTTGAGCCGAACTAATTTTTTTAATTGGCACTGAAGGCACCGCTGTATATAAGATTGAACTTGGGCTTTCATATCTTTCCAATAAAAGTCGTGCCGAATTCTGTGGTAGGTTTTGCTGACGCCGCGATGTCCACCTATGGCGGAGCAATGTCTTTCCTCGATGATTTTCTCCTGATCTTCAAGTGGTGGTTCTCGTACTAACCCGTTGCAAATTACAATTCGTACGTCATCGTGAGCAAAAATGCGATTAATCACGGCCATTATTTCTGCCCAAGGAACATTTAATATGAATTCTGAACGAGCGATACTAATTATTTGAATGGATAATTTTTCGATTAAATATCTCGCGCTTTTTAGAACTTCAGTGATGTTTTCGAGGATCTTCGTGGGTCCTTCTTCATTGTTGGCTGTAATAGGTAATGCTATGTTATATTTGTTATCTCTCCGGAGGTTGGATTGTGCTTTATTAAGTTGCAAGTTTTTCATGACTGGTAATTCCTGTTTGTCTCGTAAGGCTAATGCGCCTTTGTCTACGGGTTCGCACGCCGTTGTTACGAAATAGGCGAGACAATCTTTCCTAAAGTGAAAAAGGTCGCGACTCTGGATAATATTTCGAGCAATGATCCGTCCCTTCCCGAGTTCGCGTGTTGGTGCGGAGGGTAATAAATTTGCCTCGGGAGTTTCGGCGCCGGCCTCGTCGTCGCTCGACGATTCCGTGTCGGTCTCGTCAAGTGGCTTGGGGCTGCGTTTCTTTTGTACGAGCTTCTCGTGTGTTGGTGACTGAACTAAGCACTCGGCTAGAGGAGTATCGCCTGACTTTTCGAAATGTGCAAACGCTCGGTCTCGGAGGGATTCATAAATTTCCACGTGTTTATGTTTCTTGCACTCCCCTTCGACAGCGTGAGTTTGCGACTGGGTCTCTATCGGAGGGATTTTCTCGCTTCCTAGTTCGATATTTCTTTCTTCCAGCTCGTCTACGGGCGCCTGGAATTTTTCTGAGCCTGCGGGAGAGTTTTTCAACGCCTGGTCTGTAGGGTTTTCGAGCCCGTCCTTTGTGGACATTGGCTCGAGAGGACCGAATACACTGTCTGCCTGTTCTATTCCTTCATCGAGATCGCCCCCCATATCGTTACTCTCCAATGTTTGTAAGCTGTACCAAGTGTCGCCCGGCGTCTCCTCAACAGGATTTGTCTCAAACTCCTCATCTTCTGAATCTGCCTCTAATAACTGCGAGATAACTTCGTCGGTTAATCCATTTCTTGGTTGGGTTCGCGTTCCTGTCACAATGTTTCCGTTAATGATAAGGATGTTAGAGGTCTCGGCGGACTCCTCAGGTGGGTTACGCGAAAGTGCGTCCGCATTGACGTTAGTTTTCCCGGCTTTGTATACTACATCGTACTCGTATTCTGCGAGTTTCAATCTCCATCGCAATATTTTCGGGTTGCCGTCCGTAGCTCGGCGGAACCACAGCAGGGGTTTATGGTCGGTTACTACGGTGAAGCGGCGGCCGTATAAGTAAGGGCGAAAGTGTAAGATTGAATAGACTATAGCCAGGGCCTCTTTCTCATAAGTGTCGTAGCGCTCCTCGACTTGGCTCAGCGCTCTTGACGCGTAGGCGCACGGGTGGTCGTCATTTATTTTGCCTTGAGAAAGTATACCTCCTATCGCGTAACCTGATGCATCCGTGGTTAAAATAAAAGGCTTTGAAAAATCCGGGTATTGTAGCACTGGTGCTGTACAGAGTTTGTCCTTCAATATTTCGAACGCCTCCTGTTGTTCGGGGCCCCATTCGAACGTAATTTCTTTGCGCAATAAAGTCGTGAGTGGTTTCGTTATTTTCGCGTAATTTTCAATGAACCTTCTGTAGTAGCCTGTTAATCCCAAAAATTGACGGATGTTCTTTACGTTCTTCAAAACCGGATATTCCCTGACCGCGTGTAATTTCTTTGGGTCGGGCCGGACTCCATTATTACCGATCACATGACCTAGATACGCAACTTCCTTCTTTAAAAATTCGCATTTGTCGGGTTGCAATTTTAAATTGGCATCTTCTAGTCGTCTCATTAATTTTTGATAAATCTGTTCGTGCTCTTTTAAGTCGCGGGCGTATATAACAATGTCGTCGAGATAAACGAAAATTCCTTTGCCCAGCAGGCCGCTCAGCGTGAGGTCCATTGCTCTCTGAAATGTGGGAGGGGCGTTCCTAAGTCCGAACGGCATTCGTACGAATTCAAAATGGCCATGCGGCGTCGTGAACGCCGTTTTATGCCTGTCCTCTGGACAGACCTCGATTTGATGAAATCCTGATGCCAAATCAAAAACCGAAAAGTACCGTGCTCCTCCTAATTGGTCTAAGATGTCATTTATGTTGGGTATGGGATACGCGTCGGGGACCGTTTTCTCGTTGAGAGCCCGGTAGTCGAACACGACCCTCCACTTTTTATTTCCCTGCGAGTCCGCTTTCTTGGGTACGACCCAGACGGGACAGTTGTAAGGGGAGGTAGACGGTATTATTATCCCTTTGTTTAACATATCTTCCACTTGCTTTTCTATTTCATTCTTCGTTATCTCTGGCCATCTATATCCTCGCGTGTTTATCGGGTGATCGTCAACAGTGGGTATGCGATGTTGTAAAACGGTTGTGCAAGTTAACAAATCTCCAGGTATCTGATACAGGTGTGCACTTTCCCTCAGTAACCGCTCTATACTCTCTTTTTCTTCCTCGTTTAATTCGGTCAATCTCAATAATTCTGTTATCTGGTCGTATCGGTCGCCGGTTGTATTTTCCGTGATTACGCAACAGGTTGCTTCGAGATTATTAATTCCCTGATTTCCCAGACTGGTTAAAATTGTAGGTTTTTCCGGTATTTCGGGAGCGTAACTGTCGCGGTCCCTTTCCGGCGGCTTCCTTATCTCTGGGTCAGTTTTCTCAAAGACGCGATTCGGAATTAATTTATCCCTCGCGCGCGATTCGTCCCTCGATTCTCCCTCCTCGGTCATCAGTTCCTTGATTCCAAAATTAATTTCTCTGAATTGGCAATTTTCCGTTTCATTTCTATAATCCACTCCTGTCTGCATTTTCTCTGTGCTACGTTCCGACTTCGGCTGCGGGTGATTTATGTGCACCCGGCCTTCCGACGCTGCGTGATCTTCGGCGCTCTCAAGGGTTTTTGACCCTACCGTGCACATGGCACCAACGCGTTTTCTAAGTGTTAGCGTATTCCTCTCGACCTCAGCTAAATTCTTCTCTTCGACTGACTCGACTTTTCGTATTTCCACAATTTCTGGGCTGACTCCCTCTTCCTGACATTTACTCGATTCATCATTACTACAAGACTCAATTCGAATTTTTTCCTCTCCCTGTTCCAGCTCTGGTAGCGAATGATTTTTGCGATCGAGAACTTCCGCAAAATCGTGTGTCCCGGCGCACTCGAGGGATGTTATCCCTACCGCGCATATGGTATCGGCACGCTTTTTGGTTACTCCGTTTCGCTCCTCCGCACCAGGCTCCTCGAACCCGGTTTCTTTTGACTGATTTATGAGTATGGCGGGCTCACTAGGGTTCGGCTCCCCGCACATTTCGCCCTCTAACTCTGCTCGTTCCTCTGGTAAATTTTTATAAACTTGAACTTCAAATAAACAGTGATTACCGTCGTGCTCGCGGGGTCCTTCCCTTGACGCACAGGCGGAATCAAAAAATTGCTTAATTACCACGACCGGTCCGGGCGGGCTACAGCCGTCGGGTTTCCGCGTCGGGTTTCCACGAAACTTAATTACAACACATTCACTTTCCCTGACTTCGACACCTTTTACCAGAATTCCCGAGGGGTTAGGTTTGAAATTTCTAGGTTCGCCACTAGTTTCCGCTTCCTCCAAAAAATTTAAGATTTCCGTCTCGCTGGGCTTCCATTTCGGATCTTCCCAGGGATAACGACAATTTGATTTACTGATTGACATTTCTGATTCTGAGATTCCTTCGTGACTATTATCAACATTATTTCCTGAGTTCCTTGCCTGCTTCTCTCCGCGTTCCTGATTGATTATTATTATTTCTTGTATTTTATCAATTTTTTCCATCTGCGTCTTGACTCCTTTACTCAATTCTCCTAACATATTATAGACTTCCGAGGGGGTATCAGTTGATTCCCCGCCGAGAACAAAAATTTCCCTACTTTCTTTAGAATTTCCTGATTTATTTTTATCGCTTGAATCCTGTGGACTGATTTCTCCCGTGATAACCGAGGGGGCAGGCGCGGTTCGCGTTCCTCCCTCCTCATCGTGATTTGAATCGCTGGGTGGCCTCGTATTTTTGTCGTTGTTAGTTAATTCCTCCGATGACATTAACTTAAATACGGGCACCTGAGCTTCGACGGTGAATGGATTGGTGTTAGTTACATATACGCTGGCTTTCCCGTTGTCATTTGTGACGAACCCGCCTTCTATGATTATTCCCTCGCCTGCATCAAGCCGGGGCAGATAACCTTCCCTTGATTCTAAATTTCCGACGCGCACATAACACAGCTTAGTGGATTTCGCGGGGATAACCATAGTTTCTGGGGAAGCGAACGGGATAGTAACGTCTTGCATAGTCATCTGTCTCCTCTCGTAATCAATGTTCACGCGATTTCCGTCAAGATAATCCGAACCTAAAATTCCAGCCTCTTTAATCGGAAATGTGTCATCGACCACGTGAAACGTAGCGTAGCGTCCAAAAATTGGTATCTCGACGTGACCTAACGTGAGAGTTGAATTTTTCGTTATACCATTTAATTGCAAAATTTCGTCTCGATTAATTTTTACTCTCGAACTCAGAAATTGTTTCTTTAAAATATTCGGACCGGCACCGGTGTCGATCATCAAAGTTACTGGCTCTATTATTTCTTCGATTTCAATACCTACAGTTGGGACGCTACCTATCGTTTGGAGTCTCAGATGGAGAATTCGGTTTACTCCTCGCCACCTGTCGGTTTCGCGATGGTAATAATCCGGATCGGGCGCGGGACTTCTGGTGTCTCCCTGGGTGCGCCCGTACTCGGGAGGCCCGTCCCGTTTCCCGCATCGTATCTCGCCTGATTATCTCTACGGTTTGGACAGTCGCGAATAAAATGTCCCGGCTGTCTACAATAGTGGCAGGATCCGAAATTATTCGAGTTACTAGGGCCTGGATAATTTTCTCGATTAGGGGGCTGATCGTTCCTCAACGGTTGAGAGTGATCGTTACGGAATCGGCAGACGTGAGCTCCGTGTCCCGCTCTTTTGCAAATTTGGCAATAAATTTCCCTTTGATTCGGGAAACGCAAGTTCTGGGGAACTTGTGTCCGAGGAATGTTATTCTGATTGGTCGGGGCCGAGGGGAATTGGGGACACTTGTCAGCCGAGTGTCCGGTATTCTTGCAAATTTGACAAATCAGACTCGAATTTCTCTGGCCGCTCCTGTCTGGAGGAAAAATCCGATAACAGCGGTCGGCAGTGTGCCCTCGCTTATTACAGACTTGACATACCGTAATCTGAGGTGCCTCTATCGCGTCCTTATTGGTGTTTGAGGGTGGAAATATTTGGTAACATTTGTCAGCCGAATGCCCGGTCCGCTTGCAGACTAGACACACGGGCGGTCCTCTGCTGTTAGGGTCTCGAACCGGCCCACTGGCCGTCGGTCCCGGCGTCTGGATATTGTCGGGGCACTCTCTGGCTACGTGTCCTATTTTTCCGCACATCTGACAGGTAGGCTCGTCGCTCGCTACGACGTTCACGTTCCGTTTTCCTACGATTTTTGCAACTTTGGGCTCCGTTGCCCCGGAACTTCCGGCGCGAAGGGACGCACGGGAGAGCAATTGTCTTTCTACCTGCACAGCGTTTTTTATGAGTTCGTCAAAATCGGAAGACGGTGGGACGCGTTGCTCAATCTCGGGTTTCAATCCTTTTAAAACGCACGTAGGGAGGCTGGCTTTGGTGTTTTCGATGAATGCGTTGTTCAGTGTGTCTTTATCTGTTTCGTAATGTTCCATAATCAAATTGCCGAGGTCCCTAACGCGGTTCGCGTAGGCGATAACGGACTCGTTTTCCCTTTGATAAATACATCCTAATTCTCCCTGTAATTGGTACACATTGCGCGTTGGGGCATAAATTTCTTTCAAGAATGTCGCCAGCTCGTCTATCGTTTCAAAACTACGTCCCTGGATGGTTCGACGCGGCTCTCCAAGTATCTTAACACGTGCCGCCTTTACGAGGTTGCTCTCAGCGTTCGGCCCGAGCATTGCAAGGGCCTCTCTACAGCCAAGGATGAAATGCCCTAGTGACATAGTCTGTCCGTCATAATTAGGAATTACCGCGACCGCGTCTCTCAACGACTGTGGTGAACCATTTTGCTCGGGGGTTTTGTCTCGATTTTTACTCCTTCGGTCTTGTTATTTTCTGGCAACACGAATTTGACTTTGTTGGTGTTAGGTTTCACTTCGGGTAGTGTTTGCGGTTGCGAGTAAGAGCAACCGGGTATGACGTGCTCCTCGTCTACCAATAAGTTTATTCTCGTGGCCAAGTTTTTCGGAATAACGGACGTCTTTTTAACTATTGATTTTACTCTTTTTGAATCTGAGTGAGTGGGTCGCGCTTTCGGGGTGGAAGTTGTTGGGCCGCGCGGACCTGTCGTTCGGTCACCGACAGACTCGTTGAATGGAGTCGGTCCCCCCAGAGGTGTGAAATAGGTTTCGGCTGAAGCGGGTGGCTCGCTATTAGGCGGAGTCCTTTCTACAGTGGCTTCGGGCGCCCGGCCGTCGCAAGTACCTGCCGCGCCAGATGTTTCGAGCAAAGGGTCTGCGCGTGCCGCTGGGCCCTCGGCCTCGTCAACCACTTGACCAGCGGGTTCTTCTTCCGCAGGGGTTACTTCTACCACAGGGAAATATTCGATAGCTCCGGCCGCAGGTCTACTAACGAACCCGTATACTGCCGATCCACTGAGATTTACGTCCGCGTTAACGTGTTGTTGTACGAAATCTATAAATCGCTCAAATTTAGGTTCCCCGGAAAGGTCGCGAAATTGAAATATTTTGGGGACGTCGAGTTCCAAACTATCGAAATCAGATTCGTGAAATGATTTTGTGTCGTCTTCACTATCGTCGCCTGTCTTGTCGTCTTCCTCTAACAGTTCCGCGGCGCTCGATCCTCTGTATTCTACGATTTCTTTATTTGACGGATTTCCTTCGACGAGGGTTCTAGCCGATCCTTCCGAATCAGCGTCGGAAGTTGCTTCCTCCTCGAAATCCCTGGGCGCGCCAGAGGGGCCTGGTGTATTATTTATGGACAATCGTTCGCTCAATGGAGCGGCTGAATCGCGGGGACTCCCAAGTGAGGATTCACCGATTTCCTCGTGAATTGTGTTATTTGTTTGATCTCTAGCTGCCTGTCTTAATGCTTTTTCGTCGAGATATTCGTTCACTTTGACCTTGTCTAACTGCCCTCGAGAGCGAGTTCCCCTCATTTCCTAAACTCGCACTGATTGTAGAAAGGAATTCTGAACGTCCCTAATTGACTGTTATTTTCCTATATATTTTTTGAACGTCTGTAAAACTCCTATTCTCGGTGTAATTAAATCACGCCCCCTTTTTCTTTGCTTGAATTATTATTCCTGTTTAGTTTCCGGAATCTCGCAAATTTCCATTTCAGTATCGTAATTTAGACGCACGTTTCTGACGTGTCCCCAATAGATTAATTCGTCTACGCTCCTTTCCCTAAAATTTCTCAAAGATGCAATATAATTATCACTGGCTTGCGGTGCGGGGACCTCCGTTGGTGGGGGTTCGATATTAGGGCGTGGTGCAGGGTCCCTACCTCGCGGGTGCACGCGCACGGGACTGTTTGCTCTGTATCTATATTTTTTCACCTTTGGCATTAGATTGTTTTATTTACTTCTTAAACCTTGGGTCTATCTCACAAGAATTTATTTATCGCTCTGCTGATTTTATTTTATTTTATTTTATTTTATTTCTTTTTTTTCTTTTTTTTTTTTTTTTTTTTTTTTTTTTTCACTTTTCCTGATTGCTTTCTACTGATTCACTGTTAATATCGGTTCTCCGAAGAGGTGCTTCCTCTGCAGTTAATTCGCTGGGGGTGATTGGGGTTTGACTATTGGGACACGATCTGGCTGCAGCTGCTTTATTAATTCGCGCTACTATCTTTGCGTATTCTTTCTGGGCTACTTCTTGAAGCAACTGTCCTTTACGTCTTAAAGTGCGTTTGTGGTCTTCGCGAGTTTTAAGTTTTCGGAAATTCATTAATTCAAAAATATTTCTTTCCCTCAAGACGGTAACCTCGGAATCTCAAGGGGCTAAGAGCCACGGGTGGTCGAGAGCGGTAGCGACGGCTCTGGTTCACGGGGCGGGTCGCGCACTCACACTTGTCACTGGGTTTTATTTTCCGAAGTTCGAATACTTTCTTTATTTCTCGCGTTTGGAATATCGTGGATTTTATCTTGCTGTTATTTGGTCGTTGGTCTATTATTCGCGCTTAACCTGGATTTTCACTTTTGATTTTATTTCGATAACTCTTTTTATTAAATTTTCTTCCTCCGGTTTTCACTTAATTCCCACAAAAATATCCCCGTAAACGCGAAAAATTGCGATGTAAAAATGAGGGTGACCGATTCCCTTCACTCCTCGTATTCTATTTCTTGATTTATCTCGAGTGCTTCTAGTATTTCTAACAAAGCGTCGTCAATTTCCGCCCTATTTTTACTGATTATCCTCATTGAATTTTTAATTCCTGAATTTCACTGATTAAAATCTTTTTTTTTTGTTCACTGTATTTCGTTGTCACTTCCTGAATTCCTAAACTTCCGTGGGCTTGAATTTTAAACACTTGGGGTTAGATATGGTTATAAAGCGAGCTTGGTCATGCAATAATAATGAAAAATTTTGAATACGTAATAATATTATTTTATCTCCTTTTTTTTTTTCAACAAGAGTTCTCAATCCAAAATTTCAGAAATCACGTATTTTAAAAAAGATCCCGGACGAGCCCCCAAATTTGTTACGTCAAATATGTAGAAGATTTGCATCCCCGACAAATTTACACGTTTAAGGCAGTTCGATCGGGAGGTCTGTCGCGCCCCGGCCTGGAAAAACGGAAGGTTCTTCCAATGCCCGCATCTGATTGACAAACACCGAACTGCAACCCACTTTTTAGGACTGCCCTCGCGAACAATATCCAAGGATAGGGGTTTACGCGATTTCGTCCAGTTTGGACTGAGAATTATATTATATTCGGCCGAAATGTGACAGAAAGATTACAAGAAGATGGTACTTACGTTCCTCGGCGTTCCCGCGTTGATCTGGGATCGTCAGGCACTTGAAATCGGCTCACGGGTTTAATGAATTAACACTTTTCGTTTAAAACACACAAATGTCTCGCCGGTTTATTCTCAAATGATCGGTACAGTAGAAAATGGAAAACTATGCGTTAAAATAACCGTAGGAATAAAACATCCAAACGGAACGAGATGTCAAAACGGAATTAATCCAGAAAAATGTCATTAACAATATTTAAAAACGGGGGACCAATGGTCCGTACAAATTTAACTTAAATGTGCGGTTGAAACAAAGAGTCGTATAAAATTATAAAAAGGTGAGAAATGAAAATAATTTCAAAGTCCAAAAAGGACTTAAAAAGTGGCGGAGGGCCAATCTACGATTTCGTTCTAAGTCCACCGGAAAAGGACCAAAGTGCTCGTCTTTAGCTCACGGAATTCTAACGTTTTTCCTGCAGTCTCTCAGTATCTTTTCTGATTTTTCCTGCCGGTCTCTTGGTATCTTTTCTGCCTCTATTGAAATCTTTCTGCCCCGGGCGCGCCGGTGCGCCCCTTTTTATAGTTTTTTGGACTCTTTGTCTCGTCTAATTCTTAAAGGAAAATTAGTGGGGGTGACCCAGTTAGTCTGCGGTTTTGGTCACCACCATTTTCGGGGGGCATTTGCCGCTCCTCCCATTTACACATACATTCGAGCTTGCAAGCTCACTGATTCGGGGGCACAAGCTATCAGCGCTTTAATTCGTCGGTTGGGCCGGCGTAATGGCCTAACTGGGCCTATGGCTGGTATGCGGTATAGTTTAGTCTACGCTGTCCCCGGGCCTCTTCTTGCGCGAAGAGGAGGCACCGAACGCGGCTTAGCAACGGAGGGGCCGCGCGCGTGTGCACGCACACGAGTTACTCTAACTCCTCTTCTCGGTGCCCCACCGCGATGCTCCTCCCGGAGGGGAAGGCGAATTCGGGCGCTGAGTTCTAAGGCGCCTAAATGCGCATTCTTAATTATTGCCCTTTTTTGGCTTTTAATTTGCAAATAAAATTATCTATCGTTCCGAATTCGTATTCGCCTCCTTGTGACGAGTGCGTACATATGTGAAAGATCTTTCTAGGGTCGTTTTTACGGGAGTTACGGTTAAATAATTAATTTCACGGAGTTTATTTAACATTAGAATGGCGAAAGTATAGTCGTTACATTTCTCGATGTCTTCCCGTTCGTTTGGAATGGTTTTTGTAGCCAAAATCGCCACGCGCGATTCTGGGCGGCATTTTTACGGGTGAAACGGTTAAATTGTTAATTTAACGGGGTTCGTTTTAACGTTAGGGTGGTAAAAGTATGGTCATTACATTCCTTGACCTATTCTCGTTCGTTTGGGATATTTTTCATGGCCAAAATCGCTACGCCCGATTCTGGGCGGCGTTTTTAATGGGTTTATAGTTTAATTGTTAATTTGATGGGATTTGTTTTAATGTTAGAGTGATAAAAGTATAGTCGTTGCATTCCTTGGATGCTCCTTGTTCGTTTGGAATAGTTTTCATGGCAAAAATCGCTACGCCCGATTCTGGGTGGCATTTTTAAGGACTTTATAGTTTAAATTGTTAATTTGATGAACTTGTTTAAATGTTAGAGCGATAAAAGTATAGTCGTTGTGTTCCTTGGACGCTCCTTGTTCGTTTACAATAGTTTTTATGGCAAAAATCACTACGCCCGATTCTGGGTGGCGTTTTTAAGGACTTTATAGTTTAAATTGTTAATTTGATGAACTTTGTTTAACGTTAGAGTGGTGAAAGTATAGTCGTTGCATTCCTTGGACGTTTCTTGTTCGTTTGCGATAGTTTTCATGGCCAAAATTGCTACGCCCGATTCTGGGTGGCGTTTTTAAGGGATTTATAGTTTAAATTGTTGATTTGATGATCTTGTTTTAATGTTAGAGTGGTAAAAGTATAGTCGTTGTATTCCTTGGACGTTTCTTGTTCGTTTGCGATAGTTTTCATGGCCAAAATTGCTACGCCCGATTCTGGGTGGCGTTTTTAAGGGATTTATAGTTTAAATTGTTGATTTGATGATCTTGTTTTAATGTTAGAGTGGTAAAAGTATAGTCGTTGTATTCCTTGGACGCTCCTTGTTCGTTTACAATAGGTTTTATGGCAAAAATCACTACGCCCGATTCTGGGTGGCGTTTTTAAGGGGTTTAATGCGTTATACGCCGTTGTACATAAATTGCCGGTTTTGCTGTCGTAAAATAGTGATATCGGAGTCGGTCTTTCGCGGATTTATCTATTCGCGTTAAACCCTTTATAACAATGTTCTTTTTTCCTAGATCCGTTGCATAGTTTTCGAGATAATGGACCTTGATGAAGTTACAGTCGGATTTTGATGTAGTAAAATCCCTAATGCGGATCGATCTTTCCTCTATTAATTGCATTTATCAGAAAGTGAATTCAATTGTAATCTTCGGCGGTATTGCATTTTAAAGTCAGAAAAACAAGCCTCAAAGACTGAATTATGAGCTTCTAGCCGAGGCGGGGGGCCCAAGAGGGTCCCACTACCACGAGGCACGGCAGCGCTCACAGACACTTGCCCCTTTTTCGCGTCGTGTAAACAGTCGGCGCGCCCGCTCGGACACGCTCGGCGCTGTGGTGTACGAGTCTGGCATCCTCTGACCCTGAGTTATTTTTAAATTCGCTAGTTCGTACTGGTTAAATGTTAAAACGTTTCGAAGTGCATTTTGGAGTTCGGTCTAGGGCCCTCGCCATGTTCCCCAAGCAATCTTTCATGGATCTAGTAATTTATTTATTTAATCATTCAACGTAATAAATCATTAATTAGACCACCCGGTTTCAATATTAATTCTCAACACACATCTCCTCGCATCTGCCCGGTTTCCCTTGTTCTCCGTCAGACTACGAGAAACTTAACCAGAGATCCATGTAATCGATTCTTGGTTTAATGCGAAAAATCCCGATTGTGATCTCCTTTTTAGCTACACGCATTTAATTGATATTTTATTTTCCGGTCATTTCGCGATTCCGCCGCTGGTTGCCAGTCTCGTACATCCAAATTTCTTTCTTATTGTTCTTATAGATTATTTCTCTTTCTGATTCCCGACTTGATTATTTTATTATCTCGAAACAATACTGGGTCATGTCTGCTAGTTGATTATTTGAATTTATCCGCCATTAACAATATATTTCCCGGTTCTTTCGTTAGTTAACAATATTTAATGATTTTAGTGTTCAGTCTTTTCACTCTTTAGTATTTGTTGCAAAATTGAGTTTCATTTGTGCGTTTTAATTTGTACTTTGCTCGCTTGTTAGTTTGTTAGTATTTATTGTTTTTAATTAATTAAGTTTAATTATTGTCAAATTATTCGTTCCGATAAGCTAACAACGCGAGTCATTCCTGTCGTTAAAAGCCTCTGTAAGATTTGTTAATTCGGAAACGGGGTTATTTATTCTTCCCTTTATTTATTCATAATTCGGACTGTCGTGGGAACAAATCTCTATTTCGGTTTAATATTCGGTCACTGACATCATCGGCATCTAGACCGGGGATTCAAGTTCCATTCTTCCTTTATCCATTGATTCGTTTGTTGTTAGTTTATCAACACTCTAGAGTGTGAAGTGAGTCTCTATTTATCGCGTGGGTCAAGAAAAGAAGGCTGAGAGAAAGAAAGAGACAGAGCAATCTGCAGCCTCCCAGGCGGCAACGTGAGGCGTGCGGCGGGGGTTCCGTGTCGGCGCTCGTGCCCTGCTGGTTCCTATGCGGACCGCGGGCCACGTGCGTTCCGGCAGTTTGGGGATCTAGTTCGATGGTAATGGGATAACGACGTTTAGGATCTCCCGAGCATCTGGTCGATGGTGACCGACTCAGGGTAACCTCCAGCTTAGGAAGATCGTCGCTGCGTCAGTAGTGGCGCTGGGCGATTTTTCCCTCTGCCTTTGGTTTTTTCCAGAGCCTACAGTACCCGACTGAGATTCGTAGATCTCGTTTTATCGTCGGGGTCCCTGCTGGCTTGGTTGATATAGTCGCGTTCCCATTTTCGGCCATACGTCCCCGATTTTCCCGGTGGGTAACTCGTTATCTCCGGGTTTTATAGCTCTACTATTTCCCTCTTCTCTCTCGTTCCCAAAGCTTAGCATTAAAAATTGTGTTTGCGGAAAAGTCAAACTGGCGTTACGGCCAGGACGTAACAATCGGTGCCAAACGAGTTTTGACGATGCAAAACGATGCATTTGCACAAAATTAAGGTTTTTGTCATTCGGAGACCGAGTTTACACGCGTGCAGCGTTTGCAAAACGTGATGGCTCAATTTGGCTGATTGACGCATTTTCGCTCGCGGCAACGTTGCCAAACGAGTTTTGACGATGCAAAACGATGCAATTAAACAAAATTAAGGGTTTTGACATTCGGAGATCGAGTTAACATGGGTGCAGCGCTCGCAAGACGAGATGGCTTGATTTGGCTGTTTGACGCTTTTTCGCTCGCGGCATCGGTGCCAAACGAGTTTTAACAATGTAAAACGTGATGCATTTGCACAAGATACAGGTTTTTGATACTCGGCGACCGAGTTTACATGAGTGCCACGCGCGCAGAACGCGATAGCTTGATTTGGCTGATTGACGCATTTTCGCTTGCGGCATCATTGCCAAACGAGTTTTGACGATGCAAAACGATGCATTTAAACAAAATTAAGGCTTTTGACATTCGGAGACCGAGTTTACATTTAAGGTTTTTGTCATTCGGAGACCGAGTTTACACGCGTGCAGCGCTCGCAAAACGTGACGGCTCAATTTGGCTGATTGACGCATTTTCGCTCGCGGCATCGTTGCCAAACGAATTTTGAAGATGTAAAACGATGCATTTGCACAAAATTAAGGTTTTTGTCATTCGAAGACCGAGTTTACATGAGTGCAGCTCTCGCAAAACGCAATGGCTCGATTTGGCTGACTGACGCTTTTTCGCCCGCGGCATCGGTGCCAAACGAGTTTTAACGATGTAAAACGATGCTTTTGCACAAAATACAGGTTTTTGATACTCGGCGACAGAGTTTACATGAGTGCCACGCGCGCAGACCGCGATGGCTTGATTTGGCTGTTTGACGCTTTTCCGCTCGCGGCATCGTTGCCAAACGAGTTTTAACGATGTAAAACGATGCATTGGCACAACATAAAGGTTTTTGATACTCGGCGACCGAGTTTACATGAGTGCCACGCGCGCAGAACGCGATGGCTTGATTTGGCTGATTGACGCATTTTCGCTAGCGGCATCATTGCCAAACGAGTTTTGACGATGCAAAACGATGCATTTAAACAAAATTAAGGCTTTTGACATTCGGAGACCGAGTTTACATGCGTGCAGCGCTCGCAAAACGCGATGGCTCGATTGGCTGAGTGACGCTTTTTCGCTCGCGGCATCGGTGCCAAACGAGTTTTGACGATGCAAAACGATGCATTTGCACAAAATTAAGGTTTTTGTCATTCGGAGACCGAGTTTACACGCGTGCAGCGTTTGCAAAACGTGATGGCTCAATTTGGCTGATTGACGCATTTTCGCTCGCGGCAACGTTGCCAAACGAGTTTTGACGATGCAAAACGATGCAATTAAACAAAATTAAGGGTTTCGACATTCGGAGATCGAGTTAACATGGGTGCAGCGCTCGCAAGACGAGATGGCTTGATTTGGCTGTTTGACGCTTTTTCGCTCGCGGCATCGGTGCCAAACGAGTTTTAACAATGTAAAACGTGATGCATTTGCACAAAATACAGGTTTTTGATACTCGGCGACCGAGTTTACATGAGTGCCACGCGCGCAGAACGCGATAGCTTGATTTGGCTGATTGACGCATTTTCGCTTGCGGCATCATTGCCAAACGAGTTTTGACGATGCAAAACGATGCATTTGCACAAAATTAAGGTTTTTGTCATTCGGAGACCGAGTTTACACGCGTGCAGCGCTCACAAAACGTGACGGCTCAATTTGGCTGATTGACGCATTTTCGCTCGCGGCATCGTTGCCAAACGAATTTTAAAGATGTAAAACGATGCATTTGCACAAAATTAAGGTTTTTGTCATTCGGAGACCGAGTTCACATGCGTGCAGCGCTCGCAAAACGCGATGGCTCGATTTGGCTGACTAACGCTTTTTCGACCGCGGCATCGGTGCCAAACGAGTTTTAACGATGTAAAACGATGCATTTGCACAAAATACAGGTTTTTGATACTCGGCGACCGAGTTTACATGAGTGCCACGCGCGCAGAACGCGATGGCTTGATTTGGCTGTTTGACGCATTTTCGCTAGCGGCATCATTGCCAAACGAGTTTTGACGATGCAAAACGATGCATTTAAACAAAATTAAGGCTTTTGACATTCGGAGACCGAGTTTACATGAGTGCAACGCTCGCAAAACGCGATGGCTCGATTGGCAGAGTGACGCTTTTTCGCTCGCGGCATCGGTGCCAAACGAGTTTTGACGATGCAAAACGATGCATTTGCACAAAATTAAGGTTTTTGTCATTCGGAGACCGAGTTTACACGATTGCAGCGTTTGCAAAACGTGATGGCTCAATTTGGCTGATTGACGCATTTTCGCTCGCGGCAACGTTGCCAAACGAGTTTTGACGATGCAAAACGATGCATTTGCACAAAATTAAGGTTTTTGTCATTCGGAGACCGAGTTTACACGCGTGCAGCGTTTGCAAAACGTGATGGCTCAATTTGGCTGATTGACGCATTTTCGCTCGCGGCAACGTTGCCAAACGAGTTTTGACTTTGCAAAACGATGCAATTAAACAAAATTAAGGGTTTTGACATTCGGAGATCGAGTTAACATGGGTAGCGCTCGCAAGACGAGATAGCTTGATTTGGCTGTTTGACGCTTTTTCGCTCGCGGCATCGGTGCCAAACGAGTTTTAACAATGTAAAACGTGATGCATTTGCACAAAATACAGGTTTTTGATACTCGGCGATCGAGTTTACATGAGTGCCACGCGCGCAGAACGCGATAGCTTGATTTGGCTGATTGACGCATTTTCGCTTGCGGCATCATTGCCAAACGAGTTTTGACGATGCAAAACGATGCATTTAAACAAAATTAAGGCTTTTGACATTCGGAGACCGAGTTTACATGCGTGCAGCGCTCGCAAAACGCGATGGCTCGATTTGGCTGAGTGACGCTTTTTCGTTCGCGGCATCGGTGCAAAACGAGTTTTGACGATGCAAAACGATGCATTTGCACAAAATTAAGGTTTTTGTCATTCGGAGACCGAGTTTACACGCGTGCAGCGCTCGCAAAACGTGACGGCTCAATTTGGCTGATAGACGCATTTTCGCTCGCGGCATCGTTGCCAAACGAATTTTGAAGATGTAAAACGATGCATTTGCACAAAATTAAGGTTTTTGTCATTCGGAGACCGAGTTTACATGCGTGCAGCGCTCGCAAAACGCAATGGCTCGATTTGGCTGATTGACGCTTTTTCGCTCGCGGCATCGGTGCCAAACGAGTTTTAACGATGTAAAACGATGCATTTGCACAAATACATCGTTTTACATCGTTTTGCATCGCCGAGTATCAAATACAGGTTTTTGATACTCGGCGACCGAGTTTACATGAGTGCCACGCGCGCAGAACGCGATAGCTTGATTTGGCTGATTGACGCATTTTCGCTAGCGGCATCATTGCCAAACGAGTTTTGACGATGCAAAACGATGCATTTAAACAAAATTAAGGCTTTTGACATTCGGAGACCGAGTTTACATTTAAGGTTTTTGTCATTCGGAGACCGAGTTTACACGCGTGCAGCGCTCGCAAAACGTGACGGCTCAATTTGGCTGATTGACGCTTTTTCGCCCGCGGCATCGGTGCCAAACGAGTTTTAACGATGTAAAACGATGCTTTTGCACAAAATACCGGTTTTTGATACTCGGCGACCGAGTTTACATGAGTGCCACGCGCGCAGAACGCGATAGCTTGATTTGGCTGTTTGACGCTTTTCCGCTCGCGGCATCGTTGCCAAACGAGTTTTAACGATGTAAAACGATGCATTGGCACAACATAAAGGTTTTTGATACTCGGCGACCGAGTTTACATGAGTGCCACGCGCGCAGAACGCGATGGCTTGATTTGGCTGTTTGACGCTTTTTCGCTCGCGGCATCGGTGTTGCGCCCCGGAATAAAATTCGAAAATAATTTAATTTATTTCGTTAATTGTGACCTGAATTGTACGTCAGGGCACAATTGAACGAAATGTCGCAACCGCGTGGAGTCACGCGTGTTGGAATGCGCTAACGCGGATTGCGTGCGGATATTGCAATCGATGGGCCAACCGATCTGCGATCGAGTGACCTCGATTGACAATGTCACAATTTGCACTTTATCTGCAATTGCACTTTTGGGCAATTGCAGTCAACTTGCTGCGCTCAGAGCGGCAGTAAAATCAGTCTTGTAACAACTCGCACCACGATCGGACGCATCCGACCGTGAGGACTCGCCCGACCGACAACATAGAAATAATCTCTTTGAATTAACCGAGCAAGAGCTCGATTAACTAACTGTAACGTAACGATTACAATAAACCAGCTACTGTCAATCCGATCACGTGAGTTCTAACTCTTTATTGACGAACGATCCCCGAAATAATAAAATAAATATTATCCTTCGTCCGTATTCTAATCGATACGTGACGAGCGGCATAACATTTTGGTGGCAGCGGTGGGATCTGTCAACGTGATTTCGGACAGTCAAGTGACCGGTCAAATAACCGAGGTTCGTAAAGTTACCGAATCCCTCCGGTTACCGGTAAAAACCCAGCGCTATCTCGACACGCAGACGTCGGCGATAGGCTGGTGCAAATCGACACGCAGTCGTCGATTTGTCGAGTGCTGCGAACCAGTGCGAACGAGCAACGCAACCAGCCGACGGCTAGGACGAGAGGAAGCGGACCGGACAGGAAGGAGGACGAAACCGGGACCAGCAGCGCCACACCTTGGGGACCCTGACACTACACGGGCGGGACAACTCCGGAGGCGGCATGCGGTTCTACGGCGTCCTGTAAGTAGCGGTTACCGCATTTCCCATCACGTATCAGAGCCAGTCGGGTAGGGACATTTTATTTTGTGCGCGAAAAATTTAAAGAGACGGTTAGGGAAAAAAAAATTCTGCGAACGTAATACGAGTTACGCCGGCAACGGGTCAGGGCGGATTATCGTCACATGCCGGGTGATAAGTTCGACGCGCCGTTGCGAAGGGGAAACTCGCTCGAGACAACCCTTCCGGGCGAGGTTGTGAGCCCTACAACCGGGGTAGAAGCAGCCCTCGGTGATATCACCTTTCACGCCCGTCAAGCCCTCGGGGAATTATCACCGACGAGTCGGATACCGGAGCGCAGGCAGAGTGTTCTGTCGCGTAGTTTGGCCCTGCAGTTCGGGGTAAATACGCGCAGAGGGACTGCGTTCACCAGCTCTGAAGAGCTCGCCGGAGGAGCAGGCATGGCGGACGGTTACGACGAGGCGATGGACCACGTGACGGACGACATGGTCGATCAGGAGATCGACCAGATGAGACAGGAGCTGTCAAATCCAGGGACGGCCGCCAACTCGATCTACGACGGTCGGGAGGGCCGGCAACAGGGGGGCCAGGGGGCGGTACCACGCAACCAACCCTTGGGAGCCCGACGCAAGCTTCACGGCGCAAGCGAGCACGAGTTGCTGACTCAGCAATAAGCTCACTGGACGGGCCTCCATGGAGTTGAAGCACAAGAGATTCGACACCATGGATCAGCTGGCGGACGAGCTCGAAGCTCTCTACGGGAAGCGGAAGTCACTGGCTGCGCTCCAGCTCGAGTTTAATAGTCTGCGCCAGGGCCAGGGAGAGGACATCAGTGTCTACGCCACGAGAGTAGAAAAATTGACGATTGAGATTGTCGAAAAATTATGCGAGGGTTTACCCACGGAGGCCGAGGCGCGAACCGTGGAATGGGTCACTCGTCGTTGCGCGCAAGCCAACTTCGAACAAGGCCTGAGCGGGCAAGTGCAAATCCTCGTGCGCTCGCGAAATTACGCGACGTTGCATGAGTCGATTGCCGGCGCCATCGAGGTCACGCAGATGGTGAACCCAAAGACCGCGAACGCAGGAGGTAATGGGGCCCAGGCGGGCGCCCGGAGATCCGTCGGTGGACAGGACGCCGGCGGAAAAGCCTGCTATAATTGCGGAAAAGTCGGGCACCTGTCAAGGGATTGTAGGAAGCCCGGCAGAGTGAGCCTGCCAGCAGCCAATCCGAACAAAACAATAAGTCAGGTGAACGTGGTGTGCAATTACTGCAAAATAAAAGGCCACACCTGGAAGGAATGCCGGAAGAGGCAGAAGAAGGAAGCTGAGCAGCAACAGCAGCAGAATCAACAGCCGGCTACAAAGACAGCCGATAAGAGCTACGCGACGACCCAGGCCAAGGACGGCGGGAAGCCCGCACGACGCGAGCTGGGTACGCTGAGCGTACGCACGCTGGCCACCGTCAGCGAAATTCGAGACCCGGCGGTCGACGGCCGAGCCGTCGGCCAGCGGCCGCGGCAGCTAATGCAGGTCACGGTGCCAGCGATAAGCGACTCGGCCAGCGATTTTGATATCGCGTCACCGGTCGCCGTAAAGGGAACGCTCACGCTGAAGGCCGACACCGGAGCCCAGTGCAGCATCATCAAGAGAGGCTGTTTGAAGCCCACCACGATGATCGAGGACAGCGACGTCGAGCTGCAAGGGGTCGGTGGGGAGCAGGTCTCTCCGTTGTGCAAGGCGGAGGTGGTCCTAAAAACTCCCGCAGTAACCGTGAAACACTGGTTCTACGTCGTGCGCGACGAAGTACCACTAGGGGTCAATGGCCTGCTCGGCATGGACTTTATGAAGAAACACAAGGCCGACATTTTGAGCGGGGAAACCCTCAAATTATACGGGCATGCGATGCCACTCATCGATGGAAAATCGAAGATCCAGCTCCCGCCGCGTAGCGAGACCCTGACCTACGCAAAGACGAACAGCAAATTGGTGGGGATGCTCGCGCGCAGGGAAATAATGCCGGGCATTATTCTCGGCGGATGCATCACGCCGCCTCGAGGAAATAGCTGCGTGGTCAGTCTTGTCAACACGACTGAGCACGTGGTCGAGGTGGAGCGGCCGCAGGTGTCACTTGAGCCGCTACCGATAACGACGCCCGAGCGCGACGGTGTGAGTGACTCACCACGCATACACACGCTCGCGGTGGAAAGAGGCGCGCGTCGACTCGAGCGAGTGAAAGAGGAGATCGCGACCGCGCACCTCAACGGGGAAGAAAAGGATGCCCTAATGGAAATATTAAATGAATACGCGGATTTATTTCATTTAAAGGGCGACAAATTGGAGTGCACGCACATGGCGGAGCATCGCATTCCGCTGAAGGACGGCGTGCTGCCAATCAAGGTGCGCCCGTATCGATTGCCCGAAACACACAAGCAGGAAATCGATCGGCAAATCGAGGAGATGCTGGACGACGGGATAATTCGCCCCAGCCGGAGCCAATGGAACGCGCCGTTGCTGGTCGTGACGAAGAAACCCGACGCAAACGGGGTCCAGCGTCTGCGAGTCGTGGTGGATTTTCGAAAAATAAATGAAGCCACCATCGGGGACTCATACCCACTGCCCAATATCACGGAAATATTGGACCAGTTGGGAAAAGCTCAATATTTTTCCACCCTCGATCTTGCCTCGGGATTTCATCAAATCCCGATGGCAGAGGAGGACAAGGAAAAGACGGCTTTTTCGACCCCCAAAGGACACTTCGAGTATAACCGAATGCCGTTCGGGTTAAAAAACGCCCCACCAACTTTTCAGAGGCTCATGAACTCTGTCCTGGCGGGGATACAGGGGGTCAAATGCTACGTCTACCTCGACGACATTGTGATCTACGGGAAGAACCTGAAGGACCACAACGATCGACTGCGAGACGTGCTGCAGCGATTGAGGGAGGCGAATCTGGCTGTGCAGCCGGGGAAATGCCAGTTTTTGCGGAAGGAGACGCACTTCCTGGGGCACATCATCTCGGAAAACGGTGTCCGAGCTGATCCCAAAAAGCTGGAAGCCGTACGGAACTATCCCGTTCCCAGGGACGTCAAGGGCGTACAATCGTTTCTCGGCCTGGCAGGTTATTATCGGAAGTTCATCCGGAATTATTCGGATATAGCAAAGCCACTCACGGAACTCATACGCAAAGATGAGCCGTGGGCGTGGACACCTGTGCGTGACGCGGCATTCGAGAGTTTAAAGACCGCGCTCACTTCAGCACCGGTGTTGTAATACCCGGATTTTACCAGGCAATTCTTGGTAACGACTGACGCGTCCGACAAGGCGATAGGCGCGATACTCTCGCAGGGACCAGTGGGCGAGGATCTGCCCATCTGTTACGCGAGTCGCACCCTATCAAAGGCAGAGTTAAATTACACAACGACCGAGAAAGAGTTGCTCGCGATCGTGTGGGCGTTGGCGCAATTTCGGCCCTACGTGTACGGCACACGATTTCGGGTCATTACCGATCATCAACCTCTCACCTGGTTGTTCGGTGTAAAGGATCCTGGATCGAGGCTGATGCGCTGGAAAATTAAGCTCGCCGAACATGAATTCGACGTGGAATATAAAGCGGGGAAAAGGAATACGAACGCCGACGCGCTAAGTCGCATTTGTATTGCTACCCGTGCGCAAGTGCGAGAGAGACAGGCAGCTGCAGCGCAAGGGAGCGCGAGCACCGCCGCGAACGGGCAGCCGCGGGAGTGCGACAAGGAAAGCAGCTCCGACGCGGAAAGCGAGCGCGACAGTGGGTGCGAGGAAGACAGCACCACTGCGAGCGAGCGTAGCAGCAGACACTCGGCCGAGCCGCCGAGTGGAGGGAAGACGACGAAGCACCGCACAAAGAGGAGACTCGAGGAGAGAGAGAGGGAGCCCGCGCGGGAGTGCGAGCGCGACGCCAAGCTCGGCGCGCACCAGGCGCGGGGTAATGCGGGTCAGCACGCTACGGCTAGCGCGGCGTGGCATGGAAGCCAACGCGGGGAGTCGGAGTGCGGGGCGAGCCGCCCGGTATACTTACAGCCGGGCGAGGAGAAGGACACAGCGACGATAGAGGAGAGTGGCTGCAGCAGTGGCGTAACCTGCCCGGATGCCGCCACGCGTAAGCAACTCCTCTACGAATATCACGATGCCCCTCTGGGGGGACACCAGGGCGTCAAGAGAACGCTCGAAAGAATCCGCGCCAAGTACGAATGGCCGGGAATACGCGGGGAAATTACCGATTATATCGCCGCCTGTGAATCCTGCCAGAAAAATAAATTGAGGAATCGGGAAAGGGTGCCGATGGTCGTGACTGACACACCGGAAAGGGCATTCGAAAAAACGGCGGTCGACATCGTTGGACCGTTACCGGAAACGGCTGCTGGGAAAAAATATGTGCTCACGTTCCAGGATGCGCTCACCAAGTACAGCGCCGCCATTCCCATTCCGAATCAGGAGGCTAACACCATCGCCAGGGCACTGGTCGAGGAGGTCATCTGCCGGTACGGAATTCCGGAGAAAATCCTCTCAGACCAGGGGGCGAACTTTCTGAGTTCCGTTTTTAAGGAAGTCTGTAAACTCCTGCGGATTAAGAAAATCCAGACGACGGCTTATCATCCGGAGAGCAACGGGGCTCTGGAGCGGTCGCACCGAACTCTCGCGGAGTACCTGAAAAATTACATACAAGAGGATCAGGGAAATTGGGACGAATGGCTGCCGTACGCAATATTTGTTTACAACACGACGCCGCACACAGCTACCGGGTTATCACCGTACGAGCTCGTGTTCGGGCGCGCGGCGGTGTTGCCGACTGCGGTGAAACAGGAGCCGCGACCCACATATACACCTGACGACTATGCGCACGAGCTCCGAGAGCGTCTGCGTGCCGCATGGTCGGTGGCACGTGAAAATTTGCAAATCGCCAAGCAGAAGTCGAAAGAACAATTCGACAAAACTGCACGGGACTGCACTTTTCGCGTTGGTGACCGTGTGTTGCTCCGGGACGAAACCGTGCGACGTGGCCGGTCGGCGAAATTGACGCCGAAGTGGACGGGGCCGTATGCGGTGACGGAGGTGAAATCTCCGGTCACCATCGTCATTAAAAAGGGTCGGAAGGCGAGCACGGTACATGCAAACCGGCTCAAGCACTTCGTCGACCAGTAAGCCGGGCATAAAAGCCCAGATAAAAAAAAAAGAGAGAGACGTCTATAAAAAAAAAGAGATATCTATAAAAAATTACATATTTAAATATTAACGCTAAAACATAAAAATATATACGCAAAGGTGAAGGAAGGGTTTCCTGCTCTATTACAGGGGGAAATTCCTTATAGGCCTAATCAAAACGCCGAAGACGGTAAATTTCGTTTAAAAAATCCCATCATATATTTTTAAAGTCCTACGGCGGATGGGCGCCGCTAACAATTCTAAAAAAAAAACGGGTGGCGTCACCAAATTTCGTCGTCACTCTCGTCCGCCGACATCTCCTCGATACAATCGTGCGACGGAGGAAGCTGGAGAGGACACGTGGCGGCCGTACCCTCGCAGAAGAGGCGGCGAAGGCCGAGGAAACGAGAAGACGAGGGGGAGGGTCCCCAGCGACCGAAACCCCACAGGTCGGCCAGATTGTCGCGCCGCCATCGACGCTCGCGGCGAATCGAGCGCGCATGGGCGGTCAGGCCCTGGACCCACGAGATACATGCGTGCAGCGCTCGCAAAACGCGATGGCTCGATTTGGCTGAGTGACGCTTTTTCGCTCGCGGCATCGGTGCAAAACGAGTTTTGACGATGCAAAACGATGCATTTGCACAAAATTAAGGTTTTTGTCATTCGGAGACCGAGTTTACATGCGTGCAGCGTTTGCAAAACGTGATGGCTCAATTTGGCTGATTGACGCATTTTCGCTCGCGGCATCGTTGCCAAACGAGTTTTGACGATGCAAAACGATGCAATTAATCAAAATTAAGGGTTTTGACATTCGGAGATCGAGTTAACATGGGTGCAGCGCTCGCAAGACAAGATGGCTTGATTTGGCTGTTTGACGCTTTTTCGCTCGCGGCATCGGTGCCAAACGAATTTTAACAATGTAAAACGATGCATTTGCACAAAATACAGGTTTTTGATACTCGGCGACCAAGTTTACATGAGTGCCACGCGCGCAGAACGCGATAGCTTGATTTGGCTGATTGACGCATTTTCGCTCGCGGCATCGTTGCCAAACGAATTTTGAAGATGTAAAACGATGCATTTGCACAAAATTAAGGTTTTTGTCATTCGGAGACCGAGTTTACACGCGTGCAGCGCTTGCAAAACGTGATGGCTCAATTTGGCTGATTGGCGCATTTTCGCTCGCGGCATCGGTGCCAAACGAGTTTTAACGATGTAAAACGATGCATTTGCACAAAATACAGGTTTTTGATACTCGGCGACCGAGTTTACATGAGTGCCACGCGCGCAGAACACGATGGCTTCATTTGGCTGATTGACGCATTTTCGCTAGCAGCATCATTGCCAAACGAGTTTTGACGATGCAAAACGATGCATTTAAACAAAATTAAGGCTTTTGACATTCGGAGACCGAGCTTACATGCGTGCAGCGCTCGCAAAAAGCGATGGCTCGATTTGGCTGAGTGACGCTTTTTCGCTCGCGGCATCGGTGCAAAACGAGTTTTGACGATGCAAAACGATGCATTTGCACAAAATTAAGGTTTTTGTCATTCGAAGACCGAGTTTACACGCGTGCAGCGCTCGCAAAACGTGACGGCTCAATTTGGCTGATTGACGCATTTTCGCTCGCGGCATCGTTGCCAAACGAATTTTGAAGATGTAAAACGATGCATTTGCACGAAATTAAGGTTTTTGTCATTCGGAGACCGAGTTTACATGCGTGCAGCGCTCGCAAAACGCAATGGCTCGATTTGGCTGATTGACGCTTTTTCGCTCGCGGCATCGGTGCCAAACGAGTTTTAACGATGTAAAACGATGCATTCGCATAAAATACAGGTTTTTGATACTCGGCGACCGAGTTTACATGAGTGCCACGCGCGCAGAACGCGATAGCTTGATTTGGCTGATTGACGCATTTTCGCTAGCGGCATCATTGCCAAACGAGTTTTGACGATGCAAAACGATGCATTGAAACAAAATTAAGGCTTTTGACATCCGGAGACCGAGTTTACATGCGTGCAGCGCTCGCAAAACGCGATGGCTCGATTTGGCTGAGTGACGCTTTTTCGCTCGCGGCATCGGTGCAAAACGAGTTTTGACGATGCAAAACGATGCATTTGCACAAAATTAAGGTTATTGTCATTCGGAGACCGAGTTTACACGCGTGCAGCGCTCGCAAAACGTGACGGCTCAATTTGGCTGATTGACGCATTTTCGCTCGCGGCATCGTTGCCAAACGAATTTTGAAGATGTAAAACGATGCATTTGCACAAAATTAAGGTTTTTGTCATTCGGAGACCGAGTTTACATGCGTGCAGCGCTCGCAAAACGCAATGGCTCGATTTGGCTGATTGACGCTTTTTCGCTCGCGGCATCGGTGCCAAACGAGTTTTAACGATGTAAAACGATGCATTGGCACAACATAAACGTTTTCGATACTCGGTGTCCGAGTTTACATGAGTACCACGCGCGCAGAACGCGATAGCTTCATTTGGCTGATTGTCGCATTTTCGCTAGCGGCATCATTGCCAAACGAGTTTTGACGATGCAAAACGATCCAATTAAACAAAATTAAGGGTTTTGACATTCGGAGATCGAGTTAACATGGGTGCAGCGCTCGCAAAACGAGATGGCTTGATTTGGCTGTTTGACGCTCTTTCGCTCGCGGCATCGGTGCCAAACGAGTTTTAACGATGTAAAACGATGCATTTAAACAAAATTAAGGCTTTTGACATTCGGAGACCGAGTTTACATGCGTGCAGCGCTCGCAAAACGCGATGGCTCGATTTGGCTAAGTGACGCTTTTTCGCCCGCGGCATCGGTGCAAAACGAGTTTTGACGATGCAAAACGATGCATTTGCACAAAATTAAGGTTTTTGTCATTCGGAGACGGAGTTTACACGCGTGCACCGCTCGCAAAACGTGACGGCTCAATTTGGCTGATTGACGCATTTTCGCTCGCGGCATCGTTGCCAAACGAATTTTGAAGATGTAAAACGATGCATTTGCACAAAATTAAGGTTTTTGTCATTCGAAGACCGAGGTTACATGAGTGCAGCTCTCGCAAAACGCAATGGCTCGATTTGACTGACTGACGCTTTTTCGCCCGCGGCATCGGTGCTAATCGAGTTTTAACGATGTAAAACGATGCATTTGCACAAAATACAGGTTTTTGATACTCGGCGACCGAGTTTACATGAGTGCCACGTGCGCAGAACGCGATGGCTTGATTTGGCTGTTTGACGCATTTTCGCTCGCGGCATCGATGCCAAACGAGTTTTAACGATGTAAAACGATGCATTGGCACAACATAAAGGTTTTTGATACTCGGTGACCGAGTTTACATGAGTACCACGCGCACAGAACGCGATAGCTTCATTTGGCTGATTGTCGCATTTTCGCTAGCGGCATCATTGCCAAACGAGTTTTGACGATGCAAAACGATGCATTTAAACAAAATTAAGGCTTTTGACATTCGGAGACCGAGTTTACATGCGTGCAGCGCTCGCAAAACGTGATGGCTCGATTTGGCTGAGTGACGCTTTTTCGCTCGCGGCATCGTTGCCAAACGAGTTTTAACGATGTAAAACGATGCATTTGCACAAAATACAGGTTTTTGATACTCGGCGACCGAGTTTACATGAGTGCCACGCACGCAGAACGCGATAGCTTCATTTGGCTGATTGACGCATTTTCGCTAGCGGCATCATTGCCAAACGAGTTTTGACGATGCAAAACGATGCATTTAAACAAAATTAAGGCTTTTGACATTCGGAGACCGAGTTTACATGCGTGCAGCGCTCGCAAAACGCGATGGCTCGATTTGGCTGAGTGACGCTTTTTCGCTCGCGGCATCGGTGCAAAACGAGTTTTGACGATGCAAAACGATGCATTTGCACAAAATTGAGGTTTTTGTCATTCGGAGACCGAGTTTACACGCGTGCAGCGCTCGCAAAACGTGACGGCTCAATTTGGCTGATTGACGCATTTTCGCTCGCGGCATCGTTGCCAAACGAATTTTGAAGATGTAAAACGATGCATTTGCACGAAATTAAGGTTTTTGTTATTCGGAGACCGAGTTTACATGCGTGCAGCGCTCGCAAAACGCAATGGCTCGATTTGGCTGATTGACGCTTTTTCGCTCGCGGCATCGGTGCCAAACGAGTTTTAACGATGTAAAACGATGCATTGGCACAACATAAAGGTTTTTGATACTCGGTGACCGAGTTTACATGAGTGCCACGCGCGCAGAACGCGATAGCTTCATTTGGCTGATTGACGCATTTTCGCTAGCGGCATCATTGCCAAACGAGTTTTGACGATGCAAAACGATGCATTTAAACAAAATTAAGGCTTTTGACATTCGGAGACCGAGTTTACATGCGTGCAGCGCTCGCAAAACGCGATGGCTCGATTTGGCTGAGTGACGCTTTTTCGCTCGCGGCATCGGTGCAAAACGAGTTTTCACGATGCAAAACGATGCATTTGCACAAAATTAAGGTTTTTGTCATTCGGAGACCGAGTTTACACGCGTGCAGCGCTCACAAAACGTGACGGCTCAATTTGGCTGATTGACGCATTTTCGCTCGCGGCATCGTTGCCAAACGAATTTTGAAGATGTAAAACGATGCATTTGCACAAAATTAAGGTTTTTGTCATTCGAAGACCGAGTTTACATGAGTGCAGCTCTCGCAAAACGCAATGGCTCGATTTGACTGACTGACGCTTTTTCGACCGCGGCATCGGTGACAAACGAGTTTTAACGATGTAAAACGATGCATTTGCACAAAATACAGGTTTTTGATACTCGGCGACCGAGTTTACATGAGTGCCACGCGCGCAGAACGCGATGGCTTGATTTGGATGTTTGACGCTTTTTCGCTCGCGGCATCGGTGCCAAACGAGTTTTAACGATGTAAAACGATGCATTGGCACAACATAAATGTTTTTGATACTCGGCGACCTAGTTTACATGAGTGCCACGCGCGCAGAACGCGATGACTTCATTTAGCTGATTGACGCATTTTCGCTAGCGGCATCATTGCCAAAGGAGTTTTGACGATGCAAAACGATGCATTTAAACAAAATTAAGGCTTTTGACATTCGGAGACCGAGTTTACATGAGTGCAACGCTCGCAAAACGCGATGGCTCGATTGGCTGAGTGACGCTTTTTCGACCACGGCATCGGTGCCAAACGAGTTTTGACGATGCAAAACGATGCATTTGCACAAAATTAAGGTTTTTGTCATTCGGAGACCGAGTTTACACGAGTGCAGCGCTCGCAAAACGCGATGGCTCGATTGGCTGAGTGACGCTTTTTCGCTCGCGGCATCGGTGCCAAACGAGTTTTGACGATGAAAAACGATGCATTTACACAAAATTAAGGTTTTTGTCATTCGGAGACCGAGTTTACACGCGTGCAGCGTTTGCAAAACGTGATGGCTCAATTTGGCTGATTGACGCATTTTCGCTCGCGGCAACGTTGCCAAACGAGTTTTGACGATGCAAAACGATGCAATGAAACAAAATTAAGGGTTTTGACATTCGGAGATCAAGTTAACATGGGTGCAGCTCTCGCAAGACGAGATGGCTTGATTTGGCTGTTTGACGCTTTTTCGCTCGCGGCATCGGTGCCAAACGAGTTTTAACAATGTAAAACGTGATGCATTTGCACAAAATACAGGTTTTTGATACTCGGCGACCGAGTTTACATGAGTGCCACGCGCGCAGAACGCGATAGCTTGATTTGGCTGATTGACGCATTTTCGCTTGCGGCATCATTGCCAAACGAGTTTTGACGATGCAAAACGATGCATTTGCACAAAATTAAGGTTTTTGTCATTCGGAGACCGAGTTTACACGCGTGCAGCGCTCGCAAAACGTGACGGCTCAATTTGGCTGATTGACGCATTTTCGCTCGCGGCATCGTTGCCAAACGAATTTTAAAGATGTAAAACGATGCATTTGCACAAAATTAAGGTTTTTGTCATTCGGAGACCGAGTTTACATGCGTGCAGCGCTCGCAAAACGCGATGGCTCGATTTGGCTGACTGACGCTTTTTCGCTCGCGGCATCGGTGCCAAACGAGTTTTAACGATGTAAAACGATGCATTTGCATAAAATACAGGTTTTTGATACTCGGCGACCGAGTTTACATGAGTGCCACGCGCGCAGAACGCGATGGCTTGATTTGGCTGTTTGACGCTTTTTCGCTCGCGGCATCGGTGCCAAACGAGTTTTAACGATGTAAAACGATGCATTGGCACAACATAAAGGTTTTTGATACTCGGTGACCGAGTTTACATGAGTGCCACGCGCGCAGAACGCGATAGCTTTATTTGGCTGATTGACGCATTTTCGCTAGCGGCATCATTGCCAAACGAGTTTCGACGATGCAAAACGATGCATTTAAACAAAATTAAGGCTTTTGACATTCGGAGACCGAGTTTACATGCGTGCAGCGCTCGCAAAACGTGATGGCTCGATTTGGCTGAGTGACGCTTTTTCGCTCGCGGCATCGTTGCCAAACGAGTTTTAACGATGTAAAACGATGCATTTGCACAAAATACAGGTTTTTGATACTCGGCGACCGAGTTTACATGAGTGCCACGCACGCAGAACGCGATAGCTTCATTTGGCTGATTGACGCATTTTCGCTAGCGGCATCATTGCCAAACGAGTTTTGACGATGCAAAACGATGCATTTAAACAAAATTAAGGCTTTTGACATTCGGAGACCGAGTTTACATGCGTGCAGCGCTCGCAAAACGCGATGGCTCGATTTGGCTGAGTGACGCTTTTTCGCTCGCGGCATCGGTGCAAAACGAGTTTTGACGATGCAAAACGATGCATTTGCACAAAATTGAGGTTTTTGTCATTCGGAGACCGAGTTTACACGCGTGCAGCGCTCGCAAAACGTGACGGCTCAATTTGGCTGATTGACGCATTTTCGCTCGCGGCATCGTTGCCAAACGAATTTTGAAGATGTAAAACGATGCATTTGCACGAAATTAAGGTTTTTGTTATTCGGAGACCGAGTTTACATGCGTGCAGCGCTCGCAAAACGCAATGGCTCGATTTGGCTGATTGACGCTTTTTCGCTCGCGGCATCGGTGCCAAACGAGTTTTAACGATGTAAAACGATGCATTGGCACAACATAAAGGTTTTTGATACTCGGTGACCGAGTTTACATGAGTGCCACGCGCGCAGAACGCGATAGCTTCATTTGGCTGATTGACGCATTTTCGCTAGCGGCATCATTGCCAAACGAGTTTTGACGATGCAAAACGATGCATTTAAACAAAATTAAGGCTTTTGACATTCGGAGACCGAGTTTACATGCGTGCAGCGCTCGCAAAACGCGTTGGCTCGATTTGGCTGAGTGACGCTTTTTCGCTCGCGGCATCGGTGCAAAACGAGTTTTGACGATGCAAAACGATGCATTTGCACAAAATTAAGGTTTTTGTCATTCGGAGACCGAGGCGTGCAGCGCTCGCAAAACGTGACGGCTCAATTTGGCTGATTGACGCATTTTCGCTTGCGGCATCGTTGCCAAACGAATTTTGAAGATGTAAAACGATGCATTTGCACAAAATTAAGGTTTTTGTCATTCGGAGACCGAGTTTACATGCGTGCAGCGCTCGCAAAACGCAATGGCTCGATTTGGCTGATTGACGCTTTTTCGCTCGCGGCATCGTTGCCAAACGAGTTTTAACGATGTAAAACGATGCATTTGCATAAAATACAGGTTTTTGATACTCGGCGACCGAGTTTACATGAGTGCCACGCGCGCAGAACGCGATAGCTTGATTTGGCTGATTGACGCATTTTCGCTAGCGGCATCATTGCCAAACGAGTTTTGACGATGCAAAACGATGCATTTAAACAAAATTAAGGATTTTGACATTCGGAGACCGAGTTTACATGCGTGCAGCGCTCGCAAAACGCGATGGCTCGATTGGCTGAGTGACGCTTTTTCGCTCGCGGCATCGGTGCCAAACGAGTTTTGACGATGCAAAACGATGCATTTGCACAAAATTAAGGTTTTTGTCATTCGGAGACCGAGTTTACACGCGTGCAGCGTTTGCAAAACGTGATGGCTCAATTTGGCTGATTGACGCATTTTCGCTCGCGGCAACGTTGCCAAACGAGTTTTGACGATGCAAAACGATGCAATTAAACAAAATTAAGGGTTTTGACATTCGGAGATCGAGTTAACATGGGTGCAGCGCTCGCAAGACGAGAAGGCTTGATTTGGCTGTTTGACGCTTTTTCGCTCGCGGCATCGGTGCCAAACGAGTTTTAACAATGTAAAACGTGATGCATTTGCACAATATACAGGTTTTTGATACTCGGCGACCGAGTTTACATGAGTGCCACGCGCTCGCAAAACGCGATGGCTCGATTTGGCTGACTGACGCTTTTTCGCTCGCGGCATCGGTGCCAAACGAGTTTTAACGATGTAAAACGATGCATTTGCATAAAATACAGGTTTTTGATACTCGGCGACCGAGTTTACATGAGTGCCACGCGCGCAGAACGCGATGGCTTGATTTGGCTGTTTGACGCATTTTCGCTAGCGGCATCATTGCCAAACGAATTTTGACGATGTAAAACGATGCATTGGCACAACATAAAGGTTTTTGACATTCGGAGACTGAGTTTACATGCGTGCAGCGCTCGCAAAACGCGATGGCTCGATTTGGCTGAGTGACGCTTTTTCACTCGCGGCATCGGTGCAAAACGAGTTTTGACCATGCAAAACGATGCATTTGCACAAAATTAAGGTTTTTGTCATTCGGAGACCGAGTTTACACGCGTGCAGCGCTCGCAAAACGTGACGGCTCAATTTGGCTGTTTGACGCATTTTCGCTCGCGGCGTCGTTGCCAAACGAATTTTGAAGATGTAAAACGATGCATTTGCACGAAATTAAGGTTTTTGTCATTCGGAGACCGAGTTTACATGCGTGCAGCGCTCGCAAAACGCGATGGCTCGATTTGGCTGACTGACGCTTTTTCGCTCGCGGCATCGGTGCCAAACGAGTTTTAACGATGTAAAACGATGCATTTGCATAAAATACAGGTTTTTGATACTCGGCGACCGAGTTTACATGAGTTCCACGCGCGCAGAACGCGATAGCTTCATTTGGCTGATTGACGCATTTTCGCTAGCGGCATCATTGCCAAACGAGTTTTGACGATGCAAAACGATGCAATTAAACAAAATTAAGGGTTTTGACATTCGGAGATCGAGATAACATGGGTGCAGCGCTCGGAAAACGAGATGGCTTGATTTGGCTGTTTGACGCTTTTTCGCTCGCGACATCGGTGCCAAAAGAGTTTTAACGATGTAAAACGATGCATTTGCACAAAATTAAGGTTTTTGTCATTCGGTGACCGAGTTTACACGCGTGCAGCGCTTGCAAAACGTGATGGCTCAATTTGGCTGATTGACGCATTTTCGCTCGCGGCATCGTTGCCAAACGAGTTTTGACGATGCAAAACGATGCAATTAAACAAAATTAAGGGTTTTGACATTCGGAGATCGAGATAACATGGGTGCAGCGCTCGGAAAACGAGATGGCTTGATTTGGCTGTTTGACGCTTTTTCGCTCGCGACATCGGTGCCAAAAGAGTTTTAACGATGTAAAACGATGCATTTGCACAAAACAAAGGTTTTTGATACTCGGCGACCGAGTTTACATGAGTGCCACGCGCGCAGAACGCGATAGCTTGATTTGGCTGATTGACGCATTTTCGCTTGCGGCATCATTGCCAAACGAGTTTTGACGATGCAAAACGATGCATTTGCACAAAATTAAGGTTTTTGTCATTCGGAGACCGAGTTTACACGCGTGCAGCGCTCGCAAAACGTGACGGCTCAATTTGGCTGATTGACGCATTTTCGCTCGCAGCATCGTTGCCAAACGAATTTTGAAGATGTAAAACGATGCATTTGCACAAAATTAAGGTTTTTGTCATTCGGAGACCGAGTTTACATGCGTGCAGCGCTCGCAAAACGCAATGGCTCGAATTGGCTGATTGACGCTTTTTCGCTCGCGGCATCGGTGCCAAACGAGTTTTAACGATGTAAAACGATGCATTTGCATAAAATACAGGTTTTTGATATTCGGCGACCGAGTTTACATGAGTGCCACGCGCGCACAACGCGATAGCTTGATTTGGCTGATTGACGCATTTTCGCTAGCGGCATCATTGCCAAACGAGTTTTGACGATGCAAAACGATGCATTTAAACAAAATTAAGGCTTTTGACATTCGGAGACCGAGTTTACATGCGTGCAGCGCTCGCAAAACGCGATGGCTCGATTTGGCTGAGTGACGCTTTTTCGCTCGCGGCATCGGTGCAAAACGAGTTTTGACGATGCAAAACGATGCATTTGTACAAAATTAAGGTTTTTGTCATTCGGAGACCGAGTTTACACGCGTGCAGCGTTTGCAAAACGTGATGGCTCAATTTGGCTGATTGACGCATTTTCGCTCGCGGCAACGTTGCCAAACGAGTTTTGACGATGCAAAACGATGCAATTAAACAAAATTAAGGGCTTTGACATTCGGAGATCGAGTTAACATGGGTGCATCGCTCGCAAGACGAGATGGCTTGATTTGGCTGTTTGACGCTTTTTCGCTCGCGGCATCGGTGCCAAACGAGTTTTAACAATGTAAAACGTGATGCATTTGCACAATATACAGGTTTTTGATACTCGGCGACCGAGTTTACATGAGTGCCACGCGCGCAGAACGCGATAGCTTGATTTGGCTGATTGACGCATTTTCGCTTGCGGCATCATTGCCAAACGAGTTTTAACAATGTAAAACGTGATGCATTTGCACAATATACAGGTTTTTGATACTCGGCGACCGAGTTTACATGAGTGCCACGCGCGCAGAACGCGATAGCTTGATTTGGCTGATTGACGCATTTTCGCTTGCGGCATCATTGCCAAACGAGTTTTGACGATGCAAAACGATGCATTTGCACAAAATTAACGTTTTTCACATTCGGAGATCGAGTTAACATGCGTGCAGCGCTCGCAAAACGAGATGGCTTGATTTGGCTGTTTGACGCTTTTCCGCTCGCGGCATCGGTGCCAAACGAGTTTTAACGATGTAAAACGATGCATTGGCACAACATAAAGGTTTTTGATACTCAGTGACCGAGTTTACATGAGTGCCACGCGCGCAGAACGCGATAGCTTGATTTGGCTGATTGACGCATTTTCGCTAGCGGCATCATTGCCAAACGAGTTTTGACGATGCAAAACGATGCATTTAAACAAAATTAAGGCTTTTGACATTCGGAGACCGAGTTTACATTTAAGGTTTTTGTCATTCGGAGACCGAGTTTACACGCGTGCAGCGCTCGCAAAACGTGACGGCTCAATTTGGCTGATTGACGCATTTTCGCTCGCGGCATCGTTGCCAAACGAATTTTGAAGATGTAAAACGATGCATTTGCACAAAATTAAGGTTTTTGTCATTCGAAGACCGAGTTTACATGAGTGCAGCTCTCGCAAAACGCAATGGCTCGATTTGGCTGACTGACGCTTTTTCGCCCGCGGCATCGGTGCCAAACGAGTTTTAACGATGTAAAACGATGCATTTGCACAAAATACAGGTTTTTGATACTCGGCGACCGAGTTTACATGAGTGCCACGCGCGCAGAACGCGATGGCTTGATTTGGCTGTTTGACGCTTTTTCGCTCGCGGCATCGGTGCCAAACGAGTTTTAACGATGTAAAACGATGCATTGGCACAACATAAAGGTTTTTGATACTCGGCGACCGAGTTTACATGAGTGCCACGCGCGCAGAACGCGATGGCTTGATTTGGCTGTTTGACGCTTTTTCGCTCGCGGCATCGGTGCCAAACGAGTTTTAACGATGTAAAACGATGCATTGGCACAACATAAAGGTTTTTGTCATTCGGAGACCGAGTTTACATGCGTGCAGCGATCGCAAAACGCGATGGCTCGATTTGGCTGTTTGACGCTTTTACGCTCGCGGCATCGGTGCCAAACGAGTTTTAACGATGTAAAACGATGCATTTGCATAAAATACAGGTTTTTGATACTCGGCGACCGAGTTGACATGAGTGCCACGCGCGCAGAACGCGATGGCTTGATTTGGCTGTTTGACGCTTTTTCGCTCGCGGCATCGGTGCCAAACGAGTTTTAACGATGTAAAACGATGCATTGGCACAACATAAAGGTTTTTGATACTCGGTGACCGAGTTTACATGAGTGCCACGCGCGCAGAACGCGATAGCTTCATTTGGCTGATTGACGCATTTTCGCTAGCGGCATCATTGCCAAACGAGTTTTGACGATGCAAAACGATGCATTTAAACAAAATTAAGGCTTTTGACATTCGGAGACTGAGTTTACATGCGTGCAGCGCTCGCAAAACGCGATGGCTCGATTTGGCTGAGTGACGCTTTTTCGCTCGCGGCATCGGTGCAAAACGAGTTTTGACGATGCAAAACGATGCATTTGCACAAAATTAAGGTTTTTGTCATTCGGAGACCGAGTTTACACGCGTGCAGCGCTCGCAAAACGTGACCGCTCAATTTGGCTGTTTGACGCATTTTCGCTCGCGGCGTCGTTGCCAAACGAATTTTGAAGATGTAAAACGATGCATTTGCACGAAATTAAGGTTTTTGTCATTCGGAGACCGAGTTTACATGCGTGCAGCGCTCGCAAAACGCAATGGCTCGATTTGGCTGATTGACGCTTTTTCGCTCGCGGCATCGGTGCCAAACGAGTTTTAACGATGTAAAACGATGCATTTGCATAAAATACAGGTTTTTGATATTCGGCGACCGAGTTTACATAAGTGCCACGCGCGCAGAACGCGATAGCTTGATTTGGCTGATTGACGCATTTTCGCTAGCGGCATCATTGCCAAACGAGTTTTGACGATGCAAAACGATGCATTTAAACAAAATTAAGGCTTTTGACATTCGGAGACCGAGTTTACATGCGTGCAGCGCTCGCAAAACGCGATGGCTCGATTTGGCTGAGTGACGCTTTTTCGCTCGCGGCATCGGTGCAAAACGAGTTTTGACGATGCAAAACGATGCATTTGCACAAAATTAAGGTTTTTGTCATTCGGAGACCGAGTTTACACGCGTGCAGCGCTCGCAAAACGTGACGGCTCAATTTGGCTGATTGACGCATTTTCGCTCGCGGCATCGTTGCCAAACGAATTTTGAAGATGTAAAACGATGCATTTGCACAAAATTAAGGTTTTTGTCATTCGGAGACCGAGTTTACATGCGTGCAGCGCTCGCAAAACGCAATGGCTCGATTTGGCTGATTGACGCTTTTTCGCTCGCGGCATCGGTGCCAAACGAGTTTTAACGATGTAAAACGATGCATTTGCAAAAAATACAGGTTTTTGATACTCGGCGACCGATTTTACATGAGTGCCACGCGCGCAGAACGCGATAGCTTGATTTGGCTGATTGACGCATTTTCGCTAGCGGCATCATTGCAAACGAGTTTTGACGATGCAAAACGATGCATTTAAACAAAATTAAGGCTTTTGACATTCGGAGACCGAGTTTACATGCGTGCAGCGCTCGCAAAACGCGATGGCTCGATTGGCTGAGTGACGCTTTTTCGCTCGCGGCATCGGTGCCAAACGAGTTTTGACGATGCAAAACGATGCATTTGCACAAAATTAAGGTTTTTGTCATTCGGAGACCGAGTTTACATGCGTGCAGCGTTTGCAAAACGTGATGGCTCAATTTGGCTGATTGACGCATTTTTGCTCACGGCATCGTTGCCAAACGAGTTTTGACGATGCAAAACGATGCATTTGCACAAAATTAAGGTTTTTGTCATTCGGAGATCGAGATTACATGCGTGCAGCGCTCGCAAAACGTGACGGCTCAATTTGGCTGATTGACGCATTTTCGCTCGCGGCATCGTTGCCAAACGAATTTTGAAGATGTAAAACGATGCATTTGCACAAAATTAAGGTTTTTGTCATTCGAAGACCGAGTTTACATGAGTGCAGCTCTCGCAAAACGCAATGGCTCGATTTGGCTGACTGACGCTTTTTCGCCCGCGGCATCGGTGCCAAACGAGTTGTAACGATGTAAAACGATGCATTTGCACAAAATACAGGTTTTTGATGGTCGGCGACCGAGTTTACATGAGTGCCACGCGCGCAGAACGCGATGGCTTGATTTGGCTGTTTGACGCTTTTTCGCTCGCGGCATCGGTGCCAAACGAGTTTTAACGATGTAAAACGATGTATTGGCACAACATAAAGGTTTTTGATACTCGGCGGCCGAGTTTACATGAGTGTCACGCGCGCAGAACGCGATGGCTTGATTTGGCTGTTTGACGCTTTTTCGCTCGCGGCATCGGTGCCAAACGAGTTTCAACGATGTAAAACGATGCATTGGCACAACATAAAGGTTTTTGATACTCGGTGACCGAGTTTACATGAGTGCCACGCGCGCAGAACGCGATAGCTTCATTTGGCTGATTAACGCATTTTCGCTAGCGGCATCATTGCCAAACGAGTTTTAACGATGTAAAACGATGCATTGGCACAACATAAAGGTTTTTGATACTCGGCAACCGAGTTTACATGAGTGCCACGCGCGCAGAACGCGATAGCTTGATTTGGCTGATTGACGCATTTTCGCTAGCGGCATCATTGCCAAACGAGTTTTGACGATGCAAAACGATGCATTTCAACAAAATAAAGGATTTTGACATTCGGAGACCGAGTTTACATGCGTGCAGCGCTCGCAAAACGCGATGGCTCGATTGGCTGAGTGACGCTTTTTCGCTCGCGGCATCGGTGCCAAACGAGTTTTGACGATGCAAAACGATGCATTTGTACAAAATTAAGGTTTTTGTCATTCGGAGACCGAGTTTACACGCGTGCAGCGTTTGCAAAACGTGATGGCTCAATTTGGCTGATTGACGCATTTTCGCTCGCGGCAACGTTGCCAAACGAGTTTTGACGATGCAAAACGATGCAATTAAACAAAATTAAGGGTTTTGACATTCGGAGATCGAGTTAACATGGGTGCATCGCTCGCAAGACGAGATGGCTTGATTTGGCTGTTTGACGCTTTTTCGCTCGCGGCATCGGTGCCAAACGAGTTTTAACAATGTAAAACGTGATGCATTTGCACAATATACAGGTTTTTGATACTCGGCGACCGAGTTTACATGAGTGCCACGCGCGCAGAACGCGATAGCTTGATTTGGCTGATTGACGCATTTTCGCTTGCGGCATCATTGCCAAACGAGTTTTAACAATGTAAAACGTGATGCATTTGCACAATATACAGGTTTTTGATACTCGGCGACCGAGTTTACATGAGTGCCACGCGCGCAGAACGCGATAGCTTGATTTGGCTGATTGACGCATTTTCGCTTGCGGCATCATTGCCAAACGAGTTTTGACGATGCAAAACGATGCATTTGCACAAAATTAAGGTTTTTGTCATTCGGAGACCGAGTTTACATGCGTGCAGCGATCGCAAAACGCGATGGCTCGATTTGGCTGTTTGACGCTTTTTCGCTCGCGGCATCGGTGACAAACGAGTTTTAACGATGTAAAACGATGCATTTGCATAAAATACAGGTTTTTGATATTCGGCGACCGAGTTTACATAAGTGCCACGCGCGCAGAACGCGATAGCTTGATTTGGCTGATTGACGCATTTTCGCTAGCGGCATCATTGCCAAACGAGTTTTGACGATGCAAAACGATGCATTTAAACAAAATTAAGGCTTTTGACATTCGGAGACCGAGTTTACATGCGTGCAGCGCTCGCAAAACGCGATGGCTCGATTTGGCTGAGTGACGCTTTTTCGCTCGCGGCATCGGTGCAAAACGAGTTTTGACGATGCAAAACGATGCATTTGCACAAAATTAAGGTTTTTGTCATTCGGAGACCGAGTTTACACGCGTGCAGCGCTCGCAAAACGTGACGGCTCAATTTGGCTGATTGACGCATTTTCGCTCGCGGCATCGTTGCCAAACGAATTTTGAAGATGTAAAACGATGCATTTGCACAAAATTAAGGTTTTTGTCATTCGGAGACCGAGTTTACATGCGTGCAGCGCTCGCAAAACGCAATGGCTCGATTTGGCTGATTGACGCTTTTTCGCTCGCGGCATCGGTGCCAAACGAGTTTTAACGATGTAAAACGATGCATTTGCAAAAAATACAGGTTTTTGATACTCGGCGACCGATTTTACATGAGTGCCACGCGCGCAGAACGCGATAGCTTGATTTGGCTGATTGACGCATTTTCGCTAGCGGCATCATTGCAAACGAGTTTTGACGATGCAAAACGATGCATTTAAACAAAATTAAGGCTTTTGACATTCGGAGACCGAGTTTACATGCGTGCAGCGCTCGCAAAACGCGATGGCTCGATTGGCTGAGTGACGCTTTTTCGCTCGCGGCATCGGTGCCAAACGAGTTTTGACGATGCAAAACGATGCATTTGCACAAAATTAAGGTTTTTGTCATTCGGAGACCGAGTTTACATGCGTGCAGCGTTTGCAAAACGTGATGGCTCAATTTGGCTGATTGACGCATTTTTGCTCACGGCATCGTTGCCAAACGAGTTTTGACGATGCAAAACGATGCAATTAAACAAAATTAAGGGTTTTGACATTCGGAGATCGAGTTAACATGGGTGCAGCGCTCGCAAGACGAGATGGCGTGATTTGGCTGTTTGACGCTTTTTCGCTCGCGGCATCGGTGCTAAACGAGTTTTAACAATGTAAAACGATGCATTTGCACAAAATACAGGTTTTTGATACTCGGCGACCGAGTTTACATGAGTGCCACGCGCGCAGAACGCGATAGCTTGATTTGGCTGATTGACGCATTTTCGCTAGCGGCATCATTGCCAAACGAGTTTTGACGATGCAAAACGATGCATTTAAACAAAATTAAGGCTTTCGACATTCGGAGACCGAGTTTACATGCGTGCAGCGCTCGCAAAACGCGGTGGCTCGATTTGGCTGAGTGACGCTTTTTCGCTCGCGGCATCGGTGCCAAACGAGTTTTGACGATGCAAAACGATGCATTTGCACAAAATTAAGGTTTTTGCCATTCGGAGTACGAGTTTACACGCGTGCAGCGCTTGCAAAACGTGATGGCTCAATTTGGCTGATTGACGCATTTTCGCTCGCGGCATCGTTTCCAAACGAGTTTTGACGATGCAAAACGATGCATTTAAACAAAATTAAGGGTTTTGACATTCGGAGATCGAGATAACATGGGTGCAGCGCTCGGAAAACGAGATGGCTTGATTTGGCTGTTTGACGCTTTTTCGCTCGCGGCGTCGGTGCCAAACGAGTTTTAACGATGTAAAACGATGCATTTGCACAAAATAAAGGTTTTTGATACTCGGCGACCGAGTTTACATGAGTGCCACGCGCACAAAACGCGATGGCTCGATTTGGCTGAATGACGCTTTGTCGCTCGTGGCATCGGTGCCAAACGAATTTTGAAGATGCAAAACGATGCATTTGCACAAAATTAAGGTTTTTCTCATTCGGAGATCGAGATTACATGCGTGCAGCGCTCGCAAAACGAGATGGCTCGATTTGACTGTTTGACGCCTTTTCGCTCGCTGTATCGTTGCCAAACGAGTTTTGACGATGCAAAACGATGCATTTGCACAAAATTAAGGTTTTTGTCATTCGGAGACCGAGTTTACATGCGTGCAGCGATCGCAAAACGCGATGTCTTGATTTGGCTGTTTGACGCTTTTTCGCTCGCGGCATCGGTGCCAAACGAGTTTTCACGATGTAAAACGATGCATTTGCACAAAATAAAGGTTTTGATACTCGGCGACCGAGTCTACATGAGTGCCACTCGTGCAAAACGCGATAGCTCGATTTGGCTGTTAGACGCTTTTTTGTTCGTGCATCGGTGGCAAACGAGTTCTAACAATGCAAAACGATGCATTTGCACGAAATTAAGGTTTTTCACATTCGGAGATCGAGTTAACATGCGTGCAGCGCTCGCAAAACGAGATGGCTTGATTTGGCTGTTTGACGCTTTTCCGCTCGCTGCATCGGTGCCAAACGAGTTTTAACGATGTAAAACGATGCATTTGCACAAAATTAAGGTTTTTTTTCATTCGGAGACCGAGTTTACATGCGTGCAGCGCTCGCAAAACGTGATGGCTCGATTTGGCTGATTGACGCATTTTCGCTCGCGGCATCGTTTCCAAACGAGTTTTGACGATGCAAAACGATGCAATTAAACAAAATTAAGGTTTTTGACATTCGGAGATCGAGTTAACATGCGTGCAGCGCTCGCAAAACGCAATGGCTCGATTTGGCTGACTGACGCTTTTTCGCTCGCGGCATCGGTGCCAAACGAGTTTTAACGATGTAAAACGATGCATTTGCACAAAATAAAGGTTCTTGATACTCGGCGACCGAGTCTACATAAGTGCCACGCGTGCAAAACGCGATAGCTCGATTTGGCTGTTAGACGCTTTTTTGCTCGTGCATCGGTGGCAAACGAGTTTTAACGATGCAAAACGATGCATTTTGCACAAAATCAAGGTTTTTGATACTCGGCGAACGAGTGTACATGCGCGCAACGCTCGCAAAACGCGATGGCTCCATTTGGCTGATCGACGATTGTTCACTCGCGGTATCGGTGCCAAACGAGTTTCAACGATGCAAAAAGATGCATTTGCACAAAATAAAAGTTTCTGACACTCGGCGACCGAGTTTACATGCGTACAACACTCGCAAAACGCGATTTCTCGATTTGGCTGTTTGACACATTTACGCTCGCGGCATCGGTGCCAAACGAGTTTCAACGATGCAAAACGATGCATTTACACAAAATAAAAGGTTTTGACACTCGGCGACCGAGTTTACATGCGTGCAGCACTCGCAAAACGTGATTTCTCGATTTGGCTGATTGACGGTTTTTCGCTCGCGGCATCGGTGCCAACGAGTGTTAACGATGCAAAACGATGGATTTGCACAAAATTAAGGCTTTCGACACTCGGCGAACGAGTGTACATGCGCGCAACGCTCGCAAAATGCGATGGCTCGATTTGGCTGATTGACGCTTTTTCACTCGCGGCATCGGTGCCAAACGAGTGTTAAGGAAGCAAAACGATGGATTTGCACAAAATCAAGGTTTTTGACACTCGGCGACCGAGTTTACATGCGTGCAACGCTCGCAAAACGCGATAACTCAGTTTGGCTGTTTGACGCTTTTTCACTCGCGGCATCGGTGCCAAACGAGTGTTAACGATGCAAAACGATGGATTTGCACAAAATCAAGGTTTTTGACACTCGGCGACCGATTTTACATGCGTGCAGCGCTCGCAAAACGCGATTTCTCGATTTGGCTGATTGACACTTTTTCGCTTGCGGCATCAGTGCCAAACGAATTTCAACAATGCAAAACGATGCATTTGCACATAACAAAAGTTTTTGACACTCGCTGACCGAGTTTACATGCGTGCTGAGCTCGCAAAACGTGATTTATCGATTTGGCTGATTGACGGTTTTACGCTCGCGGCATCGGTGCCAAACGAGTTTCAACGATGCAAAACGATGGATTTGCACAAAATCATGGTTTCTGACACTCGACGACCGAGTTTACATGCGTGCAACGCTCACAAAACGCGATGGCTCGATTTGGATGATTGACGCTTTTTCACTCGCGGCATCGGTGCCAAACGAGTTTCAACGATGCAAAACGATGGATTGGCACAAAATCAAGGTTTTTGACACTCGCTGACCGAGTTTACATGCGTGCTGAGCTCGCAAAACGTGATTTATTGATTTGGCTGATTGATGGTTTTTCGCTCGCGGCATCGGTGCCAAACGTGTTTCAACGATGCAAAACGTTAGATTTGCACAAAATAAAGGTTTTTGACACTCGGTGACCGAGTTTACATGCGTGCAACGCTCGCAAAACGTGATTTATCGATTTGGCTGATTGACGGTTTTTCGCTCGCGGCAGCGGTGCCAAACGAGTTTCAACGATGCAAAACGATGCATTTGCACAAAATAAAGGTTTTTGACACTCGGCTACCGAGTTTACATGCGTGCAGCGCTCGCAAAACGCGATTTCTCGATTTGGCTGATTGACACTTTTTCGCTTGCGGCATCAGTGCCAAACGAATTTCAACAATGCAAAACGATGCATTTGCACATAACAAAAGTTTTTGACACTCGCTGACCGAGTTTACATGCGTGCTGAGCTCGCAAAACGTGATTTATCGATTTGGCTGATTGACGGTTTTTCGCTCGCGGCATCGGTGCCAAACGAGTTTCAACGATGCAAAACGATGGATTTGCACAAAATCATGGTTTCTGACACTCGACGACCGAGTTTACATGCGTGCAACGCTCACAAAACGCGATGGCTCGATTTGGATGATTGACGCTTTTTCACTCGCGGCATCGGTTCCAAACGAGTTTCAACGATGCAAAACGATGGATTGGCACAAAATCAAGGTTTTTGACACTCGCTGACCGAGTTTACATGCGTGCTGAGCTCGCAAAACGTGATTTATTGATTTGGCTGATTGATGGTTTTTCGCTCGCGGCATCGGTGCCAAACGAGTTTCAACGATGCAAAACGTTAGATTTGCACAAAATAAAGGTTTTTGACACTCGGAGACCGAGTTTACATGCGTGCAACACTCGCAAAACGCGATTTCTCGATTTGGCGGTTTGACGCATTTTCGCTCGCGGCATCAATGCCAAGCGAGTTTCAACGATGCAAAACGATGCATTTGCACAAAATAAAAGTTTTTGACAATCGGCGACCGAGTTTACATGCGTGCAGCACTCGCAAAACGCGATTTCTCGATTTGGCTGATTGACGGTTTTTCGCTCGCGGCATTGGTGCCAAACGAGTCTCAACGATGCAAAACGATGGATTTGCACAAAATGTAAGTTTTTTACACTCAGCGACCGAGTTTACTTGCGTTCAACGCTCGCAAAACGCGATGACTCGATTCGGCTGTTTGACGCATTTTCGCTCGCGGCATCGGTGCCAAACGAGTGTTAACGATACAAAACGATGGATTTGCACAAAATCAAGGTTTTTGATACTCGGCGAACGAGTGTACATGCGCGCAACGCTCGCAAAACGCGATGGCTCCATTTGGCTGATCGACGCTTGTTCACTCGCGGTATCGGTGCCAAACGAGTTTCAACGATGCAAAAAGATGCATTTGCACAAAATAAAAGTTTCTGACACTCGGCGACCGAGTTTACATGCGTACAACACTCGCAAAACGCGATTTCTCGATTTGGCTGTTTGACACATTTACGCTCGCGGCATCGGTGCCAAACGAGTTTCAACGATGCAAAACGATGGATTTGCACAAAATCATGGTTTCTGACACTCGACGACCGAGTTTACATGCGTGCAACACTCGCAAAACGCGATTTCTCGATTTGGCGGTTTGACGCATTTTCGCTCGCGGCATCAATGCCAACGAGTTTCAACGATGCAAAACGATGCATTTGCACAAAATAAAAGTTTTTGACAATCGGCGACCGAGTTTACATGCGTGCAGCACTCGCAAAACGCGATTTCTCGATTTGGCTGATTGACGGTTTTTCGCTCGCGGCATTGGTGCCAAACGAGTCTCAACGATGCAAAACGATGGATTTGCACAAAATGTAAGTTTTTTACACTCAGCGACCGAGTTTACTTGCGTTCAACGCTCGCAAAACGCGATGACTC
>OZ035855.1:849339-927998 GCA_964034905.1 Itoplectis maculator | reverse complement strand
CGATGCCTTTGCACAAAATTAAGGTTTTTGACATTCGGAGATCGAGTTAACATGCGTGCAGCGCTCGCAAAACGGGATGGCTTGATTTGGCTGTTTGACGCTTTTTCGCTCGCGGCATCGGTGCCAAACGAGTTTTAACGATGTAAAACGATGCATTAGCACAAAATTAAGGTTTTTGACATTCGGAGATCGAGTTTACATGCGTGCAGCGCTCGCAAAACGCGATGGCTCGATTTGGCTGAATGACGCTTTGTCGCTCGTGGCATCGGTGCCAAACGAATTTTGAAGATGCAAAACGATGCATTTGCACAAAATTAAGGTTTTTGTCATTCGGAGATCGAGATTACATGCGTGCAGCGCTCGCAAAACGAGATGGCTCGATTTGAGTGTTTGACGCCTTTTCGCTCGCTGTATCGTTGCCAAACGAGTTTTGACGATGCAAAACGATGCATTTGCACAAAATTAAGGTTTTTGTCATTCGGAGACCGAGTTTACATGCGTGCAGCGATCGCAAAACGCGATGGCTCGATTTGGCTGTTTGACGCTTTTTCGCTCGCGGCATCGGTGCCAAACGAGTTTACACGATGTAAAACGATGCATTTGCACAAAATAAAGGTTTTTGATACTCGGCGACCGAGTCTACATGAGTGCCACTCGTGCAAAACGCGATAGCTCGATTTGGCTGTTAGACGCTTTTTTGTTCGTGCATCGGTGGCAAACGAGTTCTAACAATGCAAAACGATGCATTTGCACAAAATTAAGGTTTTTCACATTCGGAGATCGAGTTAACATGCGTGCAGCGCTCGCAAAACGAGATGGCTTGATTTGGCTGTTTGACGCTTTTCCGCTCGCGGAATCGGTGCCAAACGAGTTTTAACGATGTAAAACGATGCATTGGCACAACATAAAGGTTTTTGATACTCGGTGACCGAGTTTACATGAGTGCCATGCGCGCAGAACGCGATAGCTTCATTTGGCTGATTGACGCATTTTCGCTAGCGGCATCATTGCCAAACGAGTTTTGACGATGCAAAACGATGCATTTAAACAAAATTAAGGCTTTTGACATTCGGAGACCGAGTTTACATGCGTGCAGTGCTCGCAAAACGCGATGGCTCGATTTGGCTGAGTGACGCTTTTTCGCTCGCGGCATCGTTGCCAAACGAATTTTGAAGATGTAAAACGATGCATTTGCACAAAATTAAGGTTTTTGTCATTCGGAGACCGAGTTTACATGCGTGCAGCGCTCGCAAAACGCGATGGGTCGATTTGGCTGACTGACGCTTTTTCGCTCGCGGCATCGGTGCCAAACGAGTTTTAACGATGTAAAACGATGCATTTGCACAAAATACAGGTTTTTTATAATCGGCGACCGAGTTTACATGAGTGCCACGCGCGCAGAACGCGATAGCTTGATTTGGCTGATTGACGCATTTTCGCTAGCGGCATCATTGCCAAACGAGTTTTGACGATGCAAAACGATGCATTTAAACAAAATTAAGGCTTTTGACATTCGGAGACCGAGTTTACATTTAAGGTTTTTGTCATTCGGAGACCGAGTTTACACGCGTGCAGCGCTCGCAAAACGTGACGGCTCAATTTGGCTGATTGACGCATTTTCGCTCGCGGCATCGTTGCCAAACGAATTTTGAAGATGTAAAACGATGCATTTGCACAAAATTAAGGTTTTTGTCATTCGAAGACCGAGTTTACATGAGTGCAGCTCTCGCAAAACGCAATGGCTCGATTTGACTGACTGACGCTTTTTCGCCCTCGGCATCGGTGCCAAACGAGTTTTAACGATGTAAAACGATGCATTTGCACAAAATACAGGTTTTTGATACTCGGCGACCGAGTTTACATGAGTGCCACGCGCGCAGAACGCGATGGCTTGATTTGGCTGTTTGACGCTTTTTCGCTCGCGGCATCGGTGCCAAACGAGTTTTAACGATGTAAAACGATGCATTGGCACAACATAAAGGTTTTTGATACTCGGCGACCGAGTTTACATGAGTGCCACGCGCGCAGAACGCGATAGCTTCATTTGGCTGATTGACGCATTTTCGCTAGCGGCATCATTGCCAAACGAGTTTTGACGATGCAAAACGATGCATTTAAACAAAATAAAGGCTTTTGTCATTCGGAGACCGAGTTTACATGCGTGCAGCGCTCGCAAAACGCGATGGCTCGATTTGGCTGAGTGACGCTTTTTCGCTCGCGGCATCGGTGCAAAACGAGTTTTCACAATGCAAAACGATGCACTTGCACAAAATTAAGGTTTTTGTCATTCGGAGACCGAGGCGTGCAGCGCTCGCAAAACGTGACGGCTCAATTTGGCTGATTGACGCATTTTCGCTTGCGGCATCGTTGCCAAACGAATTTTGAAGATGTAAAACGATGCATTTGCACAAAATTAAGGTTATTGTCATTCGGAGACCGAGTTTACATGCGTGCAGCGCTCGCAAAACGCAATGGCTCGATTTGGCTGATTGACGCTTTTTCGCTCGCGGCATCGGTGCCAAACGAGTTTTAACAATGTAAAACGATGCATTTGCACAAAATACAGGTTTTTGATACTCGGCGACCGAGTTTACATGAGTGCCACGCGCGCAGAACGCCATAGCTTGATTTGGCTGATTGACGCATTTTCGCTAGCGGCATCATTGCCAAACGAGTTTTGACGATGCAAAACGATGCATTTAAACAAAATTAAGGCTTTTGACATTCGGAGACCGAGTTTACATGCGTGCAGCGCTCGCAAAACGCGATGGCTCGATTGGCTGAGTGACGCTTTATCGCTCGCGGCATCGGTGCCAAACGAGTTTTGACGATGCAAAACGATGCATTTGCACAAAATTAAGGTTTTTGTCATTCGGAGACCGAGTTTACACGCGTGCAGCGTTTGCAAAACGTGATGGCTCAATTTGGCTGATTGACGCATTTTCGCTCGCGGCAACGTTGCCAAATGAGTTTTGACGATGCAAAACGATGCATTTGCACAAAATTAAGGTTTTTGTCATTCGGAGACCGAGTTTACACGCGTGCAGCGTTTGCAAAACGTGATGGCTCAATTTGGCTGATTGACGCATTTTCGCTCGCGGCAACGTTGCCAAACGAGTTTTGACGATGCAAAACGATGCAATTAAACAAAATTAAGGGTTTTGACATTCGGAGATCGAGTTAACATGGGTGCAGCGCTCGCAAGACGAGATGGCTTGATTTGGCTGTTTGACGCTTTTTCGCTCGCGGCATCGGTGCCAAACGAGTTTTAACAATGTAAAACGTGATGCATTTGCACAAAATACAGGTTTTTGATACTCGGCGACCGAGTTTACATGAGTGCCACGCGCGCAGAACGCGATAGCTTGATTTGGCTGATTAAAGCATTTTCGCTTGCGGCATCATTGCCAAACGAGTTTTGACGATGCAAAACGATGCATTTAAACAAAATTAAGGCTTTTGACATTCGGAGACCAAGTTTACATGCGTGCAGCGCTCGCAAAACGCGATGGCTCGATTTGGCTGAGTGACGCTTTTTCGCTAGCGGCATCGGTGCAAAACGAGTTTTGACGATGCAAAACGATGCATTTGCACAAAATTAATGTTTTTGTCATTCGGAGACCGAGTTTACACGCGTGCAGCGCTCGCAGAACGTGACGGCTCAATTTGGCTGATAGACGCATTTTCGCTCGCGGCATCTTTGCGCAACGAATTTTGAAGATGTAAAACGATGCATTTGCACAAAATTAAGGTTTTTGTCATTCGGAGACCGAGTTTACATGCGTGCAGCGCTCGCAAAACGCAATGGCTCGATTTGGCTGATTGACGCTTTTTCGCTCGCAGCATCGGTGCCAAACGAGTTTTAACGATGTAAAACGATGCATTTGCACAAAATACAGGTTTTTGATACTCGGCGACCGAGTTTACATGAGTGCCACGCGCGCAGAACGCGATGGCTTGATTTGGCTGTTTGACTCTTTTTCGCTCGCGGCATCGGTGCCAAACGAGTTTTAACGATGTAAAACGATGCATTGGCACAACATAAAGGTTTTTGATACTCGGTGACCGAGTTTACATGAGTGCCACGCGCGCAGAACGCGATAGCTTCATTTGGCTGATTGACGCATTTTCGCTAGCGGCATCATTGCCAAACGAGTTTTGACGATGCAAAACGATGCATTTAAACAAAATTAAGGCTTTTGACATTCGGAGACCGAGTTTACATGCGTGCAGCGCTCGCAAAACGCGATGGCTCGATTGGCTGAGTGACGCTTTATCGCTCGCGGCATCGGTGCCAAACGAGTTTTGACGATGCAAAACGATGCATTTGCACAAAATTAAGGTTTTTGTCATTCGGAGACCGAGTTTACACGCGTGCAGCGTTTGCAAAACGTGATGGCTCAATTTGGCTGATTGACGCATTTTCGCTCGCGGCAACGTTGCCAAATGAGTTTTGACGATGCAAAACGATGCATTTGCACAAAATTAAGGTTTTTGTCATTCGGAGACCGAGTTTACATGCGTGCAGCGCTTGCAAAACGCGATGGCTCGATTTGGCTGAGTGACGCTTTTTCGCTCGCGGCATCGTTGCCAAACGAATTTTGAAGATGTAAAACGATGCATTTGCACAAAATTAAGGTTTTTGTCATTCGGAGACCGAGTTTACATGCGTGCAGCGCTCGCAAAACGCGATGGGTCGATTTGGCTGACTGACGCTTTTTCGCTCGCGACATCGGTGCCAAACGAGTTTTAACGATGTAAAACGATGCATTTGCATAAAATACAGGTTTTTCATACTCGGCGACCGAGTTTACATGAGTGCCACGCGCGCAGAACGCGATAGCTTCATTTGGCTGATTGACGCATTTTCGCTAGCGGCATCATTGCCAAACGAGTTTTGACGATGCAAAACGATGCATTTAAACAAAATTAAGGCTTTTGACATTCGGAGATCGAGTTTACATGCGTGCAGCGCTCGCAAAACGCGATGGCTCGATTGGCTGAGTGACGCTTTATCGCTCGCGGCATCGGTGCCAAACGAGTTTTGACGATGCAAAACGATGCATTTGCACAAAATTAAGGTTTTTGTCATTCGGAGACCGAGTTTACACGCGTGCAGCGTTTGCAAAACGTGATGGCTCAATTTGGCTGATTGACGCATTTTCGCTCGCGGCAACGTTGCCAAATGAGTTTTGACGATGCAAAACGATGCATTTGCACAAAATTAAGGTTTTTGTCATTCGGAGACCGAGTTTACACGCGTGCAGCGTTTGCAAAACGTGATGGCTCAATTTGGCTGATTGACGCATTTTCGCTCGCGGCAACGTTGCCAAACGAGTTTTGACGATGCAAAACGATGCATTTAAACAAAATTAAGGCTTTTGACATTCGGAGACCGAGTTTACATGCGTGCAGCGCTCGCAAAACGCGATGGCTCGATTGGCTGAGTGACGCTTTATCGCTCGCGGCATCGGTGCCAAACGAGTTTTGACGATGCAAAACGATGCATTTGCACAAAATTAAGGTTTTTGTCATTCGGAGACCGAGTTTACACGCGTGCAGCGTTTGCAAAACGTGATGGCTCAATTTGGCTGATTGACGCATTTTCGCTCGCGGCAACGTTGCCAAATGAGTTTTGACGATGCAAAACGATGCATTTGCACAAAATTAAGGTTTTTGTCATTCGGAGACCGAGTTTACACGCGTGCAGCGTTTGCAAAACGTGATGGCTCAATTTGGCTGATTGACGCATTTTCGCTCGCGGCAACGTTGCCAAACGAGTTTTGACGATGCAAAACGATGCAATTAAACAAAATTAAGGGTTTTGACATTCGGAGATCGAGTTAACATGGGTGCAGCGCTCGCAAGACGAGATGGCTTGATTTGGCTGTTTGACGCTTTTTTGCTCGCGGCATCGGTGCCAAACGAGTTTTAACAATGTAAAACGTGATGCATTTGCACAAAATACAGGTTTTTGATACTCGGCGACCGAGTTTACATGAGTGCCACGCGCGCAGAACGCGATAGCTTGATTTGGCTGATTAAAGCATTTTCGCTTGCGGCATCATTGCCAAACGAGTTTTGACGATGCAAAACGATGCATTTAAACAAAATTAAGGCTTTTGACATTCGGAGACCAAGTTTACATGCGTGCAGCGCTCGCAAAACGCGATGGCTCGATTTGGCTGAGTGACGCTTTTTCGCTAGCGGCATCGGTGCAAAACGAGTTTTGACGATGCAAAACGATGCATTTGCACAAAATTAATGTTTTTGTCATTCGGAGACCGAGTTTACACGCGTGCAGCGCTCGCAGAACGTGACGGCTCAATTTGGCTGATAGACGCATTTTCGCTCGCGGCATCTTTGCGCAACGAATTTTGAAGATGTAAAACGATGCATTTGCACAAAATTAAGGTTTTTGTCATTCGGAGACCGAGTTTACATGCGTGCAGCGCTCGCAAAACGCAATGGCTCGATTTGGCTGATTGACGCTTTTTCGCTCGCGGCATCGGTGCCAAACGAGTTTTAACGATGTAAAACGATGCATTTGCACAAAATACAGGTTTTTGATACTCGGCGACCGAGTTTACATGAGTGCCACGCGCGCAGAACGCGATGGCTTGATTTGGCTGTTTGACTCTTTTTCGCTCGCGGCATCGGTGCCAAACGAGTTTTAACGATGTAAAACGATGCATTGGCACAACATAAAGGTTTTTGATACTCGGTGACCGAGTTTACATGAGTGCCACGCGCGCAGAACGCGATAGCTTCATTTGGCTGATTGACGCATTTTCGCTAGCGGCATCATTGCCAAACGAGTTTTGACGATGCAAAACGATGCATTTAAACAAAATTAAGGCTTTTGACATTCGGAGACCGAGTTTACATGCGTGCAGCGCTCGCAAAACGCGATGGCTCGATTGGCTGAGTGACGCTTTATCGCTCGCGGCATCGGTGCCAAACGAGTTTTGACGATGCAAAACGATGCATTTGCACAAAATTAAGGTTTTTGTCATTCGGAGACCGAGTTTACACGCGTGCAGCGTTTGCAAAACGTGATGGCTCAATTTGGCTGATTGACGCATTTTCGCTCGCGGCAACGTTGCCAAATGAGTTTTGACGATGCAAAACGATGCATTTGCACAAAATTAAGGTTTTTGTCATTCGGAGACCGAGTTTACATGCGTGCAGCGCTTGCAAAACGCGATGGCTCGATTTGGCTGAGTGACGCTTTTTCGCTCGCGGCATCGTTGCCAAACGAATTTTGAAGATGTAAAACGATGCATTTGCACAAAATTAAGGTTTTTGTCATTCGGAGACCGAGTTTACATGCGTGCAGCGCTCGCAAAACGCGATGGGTCGATTTGGCTGACTGACGCTTTTTCGCTCGCGGCATCGGTGCCAAACGAGTTTTAACGATGTAAAACGATGCATTTGCATAAAATACAGGTTTTTCATACTCGGCGACCGAGTTTACATGAGTGCCACGCGCGCAGAACGCGATAGCTTCATTTGGCTGATTGACGCATTTTCGCTAGCGGCATCATTGCCAAACGAGTTTTGACGATGCAAAACGATGCATTTAAACAAAATTAAGGCTTTTGACATTCGGAGACCGAGTTTACATGCGTGCAGCGCTCGCAAAACGCGATGGCTCGATTGGCTGAGTGACGCTTTATCGCTCGCGGCATCGGTGCCAAACGAGTTTTGACGATGCAAAACGATGCATTTGCACAAAATTAAGGTTTTTGTCATTCGGAGACCGAGTTTACACGCGTGCAGCGTTTGCAAAACGTGATGGCTCAATTTGGCTGATTGACGCATTTTCGCTCGCGGCAACGTTGCCAAATGAGTTTTGACGATGCAAAACGATGCATTTGCACAAAATTAAGGTTTTTGTCATTCGGAGACCGAGTTTACACGCGTGCAGCGTTTGCAAAACGTGATGGCTCAATTTGGCTGATTGACGCATTTTCGCTCGCGGCAACGTTGCCAAACGAGTTTTGACGATGCAAAACGATGCAATTAAACAAAATTAAGGGTTTTGACATTCGGAGATCGAGTTAACATGGGTGCAGCGCTCGCAAGACGAGATGGCTTGATTTGGCTGTTTGACGCTTTTTCGCTCGCGGCATCGGTGCCAAACGAGTTTTAACAATGTAAAACGTGATGCATTTGCACAAAATACAGGTTTTTGATACTCGGCGACCGAGTTTACATGAGTGCCACGCGCGCAGAACGCGATAGCTTGATTTGGCTGATTAAAGCATTTTCGCTTGCGGCATCATTGCCAAACGAGTTTTGACGATGCAAAACGATGCATTTAAACAAAATTAAGGCTTTTGACATTCGGAGACCAAGTTTACATGCGTGCAGCGCTCGCAAAACGCGATGGCTCGATTTGGCTGAGTGACGCTTTTTCGCTAGCGGCATCGGTGCAAAACGAGTTTTGACGATGCAAAACGATGCATTTGCACAAAATTAAGGTTTTTGTCATTCGGAGACCGAGTTTACACGCGTGCAGCGCTCGCAGAACGTGACGGCTCAATTTGGCTGATAGACGCATTTTCGCTCGCGGCATCTTTGCGCAACGAATTTTGAAGATGTAAAACGATGCATTTGCACAAAACTAAGGTTTTTGTCATTCGGAGACCGAGTTTACATGCGTGCAGCGCTCGCAAAACGCAATGGCTCGATTTGGCTGATTGACGCTTTTTCGCTCGCGGCATCGGTGCCAAACGAGTTTTAACGATGTAAAACGATGCATTTGCACAAAATACAGGTTTTTGATACTCGGCGACCGAGTTTACATTAGTGCTACACGCGCAGAACGCGATAGCTTGATTTCGCTGATTAACGCTTTTTCGCTCGCGGCATCGGTGCCAAACGAGTTTTAACGATGTAAAACGATGCATTAGCACAACATAAAGGTTTTTGATACTCGGCGACCGAGTTTACATGAGTGCCACGCGCGCAGAACGCGATGGCTTGATTTGGCTGTTTGACTCTTTTTCGCTCGCGGCATCGGTGCCAAACGAGTTTTAACGATGTAAAACGATGCATTGGCACAACATAAAGGTTTTTGATACTCGGTGACCGAGTTTACATGAGTGCCACGCGCGCAGAACGCGATAGCTTCATTTGGCTGATTGACGCATTTTCGCTAGCGGCATCATTGCCAAACGAGTTTTGACGATGCAAAACGATGCATTTAACCAAAATTAAGGCTTTTGACATTCGGAGACCGAGTTTACATGCGTGCAGCGCTCGCAAAACGCGATGGCTCGATTGGCTGAGTGACGCTTTATCGCTCGCGGCATCGGTGCCAAACGAGTTTTGACGATGCAAAACGATGCATTTGCACAAAATTAAGGTTTTTGTCATTCGGAGACCGAGTTTACACGCGTGCAGCGTTTGCAAAACGTGATGGCTCAATTTGGCTGATTGACGCATTTTCGCTCGCGGCAACGTTGCCAAATGAGTTTTGACGATGCAAAACGATGCATTTGCACAAAATTAAGGTTTTTGTCATTCGGAGACCGAGTTTACATGCGTGCAGCGCTCGCAAAACGCGATGGCTCGATTTGGCTGAGTGACGCTTTTTCGCTCGCGGCATCGTTGCCAAACGAATTTTGAAGATGTAAAACGATGCATTTGCACAAAATTAAGGTTTTTGTCATTCGGAGACCGAGTTTACATGCGTGCAGCGCTCGCAAAACGCGATGGGTCGATTTGGCTGACTGACGCTTTTTCGCTCGCGGCATCGGTGCCAAACGAGTTTTAACGATGTAAAACGATGCATTTGCATAAAATACAGGTTTTTTATACTCGGCGACCGAGTTTACATGAGTGCCACGCGCGCAGAACGCGATAGCTTCATTTGGCTGATTGACGCATTTTCGCTAGCGGCATCATTGCCAAACGAGTTTTGACGATGCAAAACGATGCATTTAAACAAAATTAAGGCTTTTGACATTCGGAGACCGAGTTTACATGCGTGCAGCGCTCGCAAAACGCGATGGCTCGATTGGCTGAGTGACGCTTTTTCGCTCGCGGCATCGGTGCCAAAGGAGTTTTGACGATGCAAAACGATGCATTTGCACAAAATTAAGGTTTTTGTCATTCGGAGACCGAGTTTACACGCGTGCAGCGTTTGCAAAACGTGATGGCTCAATTTGGCTGATTGTCGCATTTTCGCTCGCGGCAACGTTGCCAAACGAGTTTTGACGATGCAAAACGATGCAATTAAACAAAATTAAGGGTTTTGACATTCGGAGATCGAGTTAACATGGGTGCAGCGCTCGCAAGACGAGATGGCTTGATTTGGCTGTTTGACGCTTTTTCGCTCGCGGCATCGGTGCCAAACGAGTTTTAACAATGTAAAACGTGATGCATTTGCACGAAATACAGGTTTTTGATACTCGGCGACCGAGTTTACATGAGTGCCACGCGCGCAGAATGCGATAGCTTGATTTGGCTGATTGACGCATTTTCGCTTGCGGCATCGTTGCCAAACGAATTTTGAAGATGTAAAACGATGCATTTGCACAAAATTAAGGTTTTTGTCATTCGGAGACCGAGTTTACATGAGTGCCACGCGCGCAGAACGCGATGGCTTGATTTGGCTGTTTGACTCTTTTTCGCTCGCGGCATCGGTGCCAAACGAGTTTTAACGATGTAAAACGATGCATTGGCACAACATAAAGGTTTTTGATACTCGGTGACCGAGTTTACATGAGTGCCACGCGCGCAGAACGCGATAGCTTCATTTGGCTGATTGACGCATTTTCGCTAGCGGCATCATTGCCAAACGAGTTTTGACGATGCAAAACGATGCATTTAAACAAAATTAAGGCTTTTGACATTCGGAGACCGAGTTTACATTTAAGGTTTTTGTCATTCGGAGACCGAGTTTACACGCGTGCAGCGCTCGCAAAACGTGACGGCTCAATTTGGCTGATTGACGCATTTTCGCTCGCGGCATCGTTGCCAAACGAATTTTGAAGATGTAAAACGATGCATTTGCACAAAATTAAGGTTTTTGTCATTCGAAGACCGAGTTTACATGAGTGCAGCTCTCGCAAAACGCAATGGCTCGATTTGGCTGACTGACGCTTTTTCGCCCGCGGCATCGGTGTCAAACGAGTTTTAACGATGTAAAACGATGCATTTGCACAAAATACAGGTTTTTGATACTCGGCGACCGAGTTTACATGAGTGCCACGCGCGCAGAACGCGATGGCTTGATTTGGCTGTTTGACGCTTTTTCGCTCGCGGCATCGGTGCCAAACGAGTTTTAACGATGTAAAACGATGCATTGGCACAACATAAAGGTTTTTGATACTCGGCGACCGAGTTTACATGTGTGCCACGCGCGCAGAACGCGATAGCTTCATTTGGCTGATTGACGCATTTCCGCTAGCGGCATCATTGCCAAACGAGTTTTGACGATGCAAAACGATGCAATTAAACAAAATTAAGTGTTTTGACATTCGGAGATCGAGTTAACATGGGTGCAGCGCTCGCAAGACGAGATGGCTTGATTTGGCTGTTTGACGCTTTTTCGCTCGCGGCATCGGTGCCAAACGAGTTTTAACAATGTAAAACGTGATGCATTTGCACAAAATACAGGTTTTTGATACTCGGCGACCGAGTTTACATGAGTGCCACGCGCGCAGAACGCGATAGCTTGATTTGGCTGATTGACGCATTTTCGCTTGCGGAATCATTGCCAAACGAGTTTTGACGATGCAAAACGATGCATTTGCACAAAATTAAGGTTTTTGTCATTCGGAGACCGAGTTTACATGCGTGCAGCGCTCGCAAAACGCGATGGCTCGATTGGCTGAGTGACGCTTCTTCGCTAGCGGCATCGGTGCAAAACGAGTTTTGACGATGCAAAACGATGCATTTGCACAAAATTAAGGTTTTTGTCATTCGGAGACCGACTTTACACGCGTGCAGCGCTCGCAAAACGTGACGGCTCAATTTGGCTGATAGACGCATTTTCGCTCGCGGCATCGTTGCCAAACGAATTTTGAAGATGTAAAACGATGCATTTGCACAAAATTAAGGTTTTTGTCATTCGGAGACCGAGTTTACATGCGTGCAGCGCTCGCAAAACGCAATGGCTCGATTTGGCTGATTGACGCTTTTTCGCTCGCGGCATCGGTGCCAAACGAGTTTTAACGATGTAAAACGATGCATTTGCACAAAATACAGGTTTTTGATACGCGGCGACCGAGTTTACATGAGTGCCACGCGCGCAGAACGCGATAGCTTGATTTAGCTGATTGACGCATTTTCGCTAGCGGCATCATTGCCAAACGAGTTTTGACGATGCAAAACGATGCATTTAAACAAAATTAACGCGTTTGATTGAGGCGACCGAGTTTACATGAGTGCCACGCGCGCAGAACGCGATAGCTTGATTTGGCTGATTGCCGCATTTTCGCTTGCGGCATCATTGCCAAACGAGTTTTGACGATGCAAAACGATGCATTTGCACAAAATTAAGGTTTTTGTCATTGGGAGACCGAGTTTACACGCGTGCAGCGCTCGCAAAACGTGACGGCTCAATTTGGCTGATTGACGCATTTTCTCTCGCGGCAACGTTGCCAAATGAGTTTTGACGATGCAAAACGATGCATTTGCACAAAATGAAGGTTATTGTCATTCGGAGACCGAGTTTACATGCGTGCAGCGCTCGCAAAACGCAATGGCTCGATTTGGCTGATTGACGCTTTTTCGCTCGCGGCATCGGTGCCAAACGAGTTTTAACGATGTAAAACGATGCATTTGCACAAAATACAGGTTTTTGATACTCGGCGACCGAGTTTACATGAGTGCCACGCGCGCAGAATGCGATAGCTTCATTTGGCTGATTGACGCATTTTCGCTAGCGGCATCATTGCCAAACGAGTTTTGACGATGCAAAACGATGCATTTGCACAAAATTAAGGTTTTTGTCATTCGGAGACCGAGTTTACATGCGTGCAGCGCTCGCAAAACGCGATGGCTCGATTGGCTAAGTGACGCTTTTTCGCTCGCGGCATCGGTGCCAAACGAGTTTTGACGATGCAAAACGATGCATTTGCACAAAATTAAGGTTTTTGTCATTCGGAGACCGAGTTTACACGCGTGCAGCGTTTGCAAAACGTGATGGCTCAATTTGTCTGATTGACGCATTTTCGCTCGCGGCAACGTTGCCAAATGAGTTTTGACGATGCAAAACGATGCATTTGCACAAAATTAAGGTTTTTGTCATTCGGAGACCGAGTTCACACGCGTGCAGCGTTTGCAAAACGTGATGGCTCAATTTGGCTGATTGACGCATTTTCGCTCGCGGCAACGTTGCCAAACGAGTTTTGACGATGCAAAACGATGCAATTAAACAAAATTAAGGGTTTTGACATTCGGAGATCGAGTTAACATGGGTGCAGCGCTCGCAAGACGAGATGGCTTGATTTGGCTGTTTGACGCTTTTTCGCTCGCGGCATCGGTGCCAAACGAGTTTTAACAATGTAAAACGTGATGCATTTGCACAAAATACAGGTTTTTGATACTCGGCGACCGAGTTTACATGAGTGCCACGCGCGCAGAACGCGATAGCTTGATTTGGCTGATTGACGCATTTTCGCTTGCGGCATCATTGCCAAACGAGTTTTGACGATGCAAAACGATGCATTTAAACAAAATTAAGGCTTTTGACATTCGGAGACCAAGTTGACATGCGTGCAGCGCTCGCAAAACGCGATGGCTCGATTTGGCTGAGTGACGCTTTTTCGCTAGCGGCATCGGTGCAAAACGAGTTTTGACGATGCAAAACGATGCATTTGCACAAAATTAAGGTTTTTGTCATTCGGAGACCGAGTTTACACGCGTGCAGGGCTCGCAAAACGTGACGGCTCAATTTGGCTGATTGACGCATTTTCTCTCGCGGCAACGTTGCCAAATGAGTTTTGACGATGCAAAACGATGCATTTGCACAAAATTAAGGTTATTGTCATTCGGAGACCGAGTTTACATGCGTGCAGCGCTCGCAAAACGCGATGGCTCGATTGGCTGAGTGACGCTTTATCGCTCGCGGCATCGGTGCCAAACGAGTTTTGACGATGCAAAACGATGCATTTGCACAAAATTAAGGTTTTTGTCATTCGGAGACCGAGTTTACACGCGTGCAGCGCTCGCAGAACGTGACGGCTCAATTTGGCTGATAGACGCATTTTCGCTCGCGGCATCTTTGCGCAACTAATTTTGAAGATGTAAAACGATGCATTTACACAAAATTAAGGTTTTTGTCATTCGGAGACCGAGTTTACATGCGTGCAGCGCTCGCAAAACGCAATGGCTCGATTTGGCTGATTGACGCTTTTTCGCTCGCGGCATCGGTGCCAAACGAGTTTTAACGATGTAAAACGATGCATTTGCACAAAATACAGGTTTTTGATACTCGGCGACCGAGTTTACATGAGTGCTACACGCGCAGAACGCGATAGCTTGATTTCGCTGATTGACGCTTTTTCGCTCGCGGCATCGGTGCCAAACGAGTTTTAACGATGTAAAACGATGCATTAGCACAACATAAAGGTTTTTGATACTCGGCGACCGAGTTTACATGAGTGCCACGCGCGCAGAACGCGATGGCTTGATTTGGCTGTTTGACTCTTTTTCGCTCGCGGCATCGGTGCCAAACGAGTTTTAACGATGTAAAACGATGCATTGGCACAACATAAAGGTTTTTGATACTCGGTGACCGAGTTTACATGAGTGCCACGCGCGCAGAACGCGATAGCTTCATTTGGCTGATTGACGCATTTTCGCTAGCGGCATCATTGCCAAACGAGTTTTGACGATGCAAAACGATGCATTTAAACAAAATTAAGGCTTTTGACATTCGGAGACCGAGTTTACATTTAAGGTTTTTGTCATTCGGAGACCGAGTTTACACGCGTGCAGCGCTCGCAAAACGTGACGGCTCAATTTGGCTGATTGACGCATTTTCGCTCGCGGCATCGTTGCCAAACGAATTTTGAAGATGTAAAACGATGCATTTGCACAAAATTAAGGTTTTTGTCATTCGAAGACCGAGTTTACATGAGTGCAGCTCTCGCAAAACGCAATGGCTCGATTTGGCTGACTGACGCTTTTTCGCCCGCGGCATCGGTGTCAAACGAGTTTTAACGATGTAAAACGATGCATTTGCACAAAATACAGGTTTTTGATACTCGGCGACCGAGTTTACATGAGTGCCACGCGCGTAGAACGCGATGGCTTGATTTGGCTGTTTGACGCTTTTTCGCTCGCGGCATCGGTGCCAAACGAGTTTTAACGATGTAAAACGATGCATTGGCACAACATAAAGGTTTTTGATACTCGGCGACCGAGTTTACATGTGTGCCACGCGCGCAGAACGCGATAGCTTCATTTGGCTGATTGACGCATTTTCGCTAGCGGCATCATTGCCAAACGAGTTTTGACGATGCAAAACGATGCAATTAAACAAAATTAAGTGTTTTGACATTCGGAGATCGAGTTAACATGGGTGCAGCGCTCGCAAGACGAGATGGCTTGATTTGGCTGTTTGACGCTTTTTCGCTCGCGGCATCGGTGCCAAACGAGTTTTAACAATGTAAAACGTGATGCATTTGCACAAAATACAGGTTTTTGATACTGGGCGACCGAGTTTACATGAGTGCCACGCGCGCAGAACGCGATAGCTTGATTTGGCTGATTGACGCATTTTCGCTTGCGGAATCATTGCCAAACGAGTTTTGACGATGCAAAACGATGCATTTGCACAAAATTAAGGTTTTTGTCATTCGGAGACCGAGTTTACATGCGTGCAGCGCTCGCAAAACGCGATGGCTCGATTGGCTGAGTGACGCTTCTTCGCTAGCGGCATCGGTGCAAAACGAGTTTTGACGATGCAAAACGATGCATTTGCACAAAATTAAGGTTTTTGTCATTCGGAGACCGACTTTACACGCGTGCAGCGCTCGCAAAACGTGACGGCTCAATTTGGCTGATAGACGCATTTTCGCTCGCGGCATCGTTGCCAAACGAATTTTGAAGATGTAAAACGATGCATTTGCACAAAATTAAGGTTTTTGTCATTCGGAGACCGAGTTTACATGCGTGCAGCGCTCGCAAAACGCAATGGCTCGATTTGGCTGATTGACGCTTTTTCGCTCGCGGCATCGGTGCCAAACGAGTTTTAACGATGTAAAACGATGCATTTGCACAAAATACAGGTTTTTGATACGCGGCGACCGAGTTTACATGAGTGCCACGCGCGCAGAACGCGATAGCTTGATTTAGCTGATTGACGCATTTTCGATAGCGGCATCATTGCCAAACGAGTTTTGACGATGCAAAACGATGCATTTAAACAAAATTAAGGCGTTTGATTGAGGCGACCGAGTTTACATGAGTGCCACGCGCGCAGAACGCGATAGCTTGATTTGGCTGATTGCCGCATTTTCGCTTGCGGCATCATTGCCAAACGAGTTTTGACGATGCAAAACGATGCATTTGCACAAAATTAAGGTTTTTGTCATTCGGAGACCGAGTTTACACGCGTGCAGCGCTCGCAAAACGTGACGGCTCAATTTGGCTGATTGACGCATTTTCTCTCGCGGCAACGTTGCCAAATGAGTTTTGACGATGCAAAACGATGCATTTGCACAAAATTAAGGTTATTGTCATTCGGAGACCGAGTTTACATGCGTGCAGCGCTCGCAAAACGCAATGGCTCGATTTGGCTGATTGACGCTTTTTCGCTCGCGGCATCGGTGCCAAACGAGTTTTAACGATGTAAAACGATGCATTTGCACAAAATACAGGTTTTTGATACTCGGCGACCGAGTTTACATGAGTGCCACGCGCGCAGAACGCGATAGCTTGATTTGGCTGATTGACGCATTTTCGCTAGCGGCATCATTGCCAAACGAGTTTTGACGATGCAAAACGATGCATTTAAACAAAATTAAGGCTTTTGACATTCGGAGACCGAGTTTACATGCGTGCAGCGCTCGCAAAACGCGATGGCTCGATTGGCTAAGTGACGCTTTTTCGCTCGCGGCATCGGTGCCAAACAAGTTTTGACGATGCAAAACGATGCATTTGCACAAAATTAAGGTTTTTGTCATTCGGAGACCGAGTTTACACGCGTGCAGCGTTTGCAAAACGTGATGGCTCAATTTGTCTGATTGACGCATTTTCGCTCGCGGCAACGTTGCCAAATGAGTTTTGACGATGCAAAACGATGCATTTGCACAAAATTAAGGTTTTTGTCATTCGGAGACCGAGTTCACACGCGTGCAGCGTTTGCAAAACGTGATGGCTCAATTTGGCTGATTGACGCATTTTCGCTCGCGGCAACGTTGCCAAACGAGTTTTGACGATGCAAAACGATGCAATTAAACAAAATTAAGGGTTTTGACATTCGGAGATCGAGTTAACATGGGTGCAGCGCTCGCAAGACGAGATGGCTTGATTTGGCTGTTTGACGCTTTTTCGCTCGCGGCATCGGTGCCAAACGAGTTTTAACAATGTAAAACGTGATGCATTTGCACAAAATACAGGTTTTTGATACTCGGCGACCGAGTTTACATGAGTGCCACGCGCGCAGAACGCGATAGCTTGATTTGGCTGATTGACGCATTTTCGCTTGCGGCATCATTGCCAAACGAGTTTTGACGATGCAAAACGATGCATTTAAACAAAATTAAGGCTTTTGACATTCGGAGACCAAGTTTACATGCGTGCAGCGCTCGCAAAACGCGATGGCTCGATTTGGCTGAGTGACGCTTTTTCGCAAGCGGCATCGGTGCAAAACGAGTTTTGACGATGCAAAACGATGCATTTGCACAAAATTAAGGTTTTTGTCATTCGGAGACCGAGTTTACACGCGTGCAGCGCTCGCAAAACGTGACGGCTCAATTTGGCTGATAGACGCATTTTCGCTCGCGGCAACGTTGCCAAATGAGTTTTGACGATGCAAAACGATGCATTTGCACAAAATTAAGGTTTTTGTCATTCGGAGACCGAGTTCACACGCGTGCAGCGTTTGCAAAACGTGATGGCTCAATTTGGCTGATTGACGCATTTTCGCTCGCGGCAACGTTGCCAAACGAGTTTTGACGATGCAAAACGATGCAATTAAACAAAATTAAGGGTTTTGACATTCGGAGATCGAGTTAACATGGGTGCAGCGCTCGCAAGACGAGATGGCTTGATTTGGCTGTTTGACGCTTTTTCGCTCGCGGCATCGGTGCCAAACGAGTTTTAACAATGTAAAACGTGATGCATTTGCACAAAATACAGGTTTTTGATACTCGGCGACCGAGTTTACATGAGTGCCACGCGCGCAGAACGCGATAGCTTGATTTGGCTGATTGACGCATTTTCGCTTGCGGCATCATTGCCAAACGAGTTTTGACGATGCAAAACGATGCATTTAAACAAAATTAAGGCTTTTGACATTCGGAGACCAAGTTTACATGCGTGCAGCGCTCGCAAAACGCGATGGCTCGATTTGGCTGAGTGACGCTTTTTCGCAAGCGGCATCGGTGCAAAACGAGTTTTGACGATGCAAAACGATGCATTTGCACAAAATTAAGGTTTTTGTCATTCGGAGACCGAGCTTACACGCGTGCAGCGCTCGCAAAACGTGACGGCTCAATTTGGCTGATAGACGCATTTTCGCTCGCGGCATCTTTGCGCAACGAATTTTGAAGATGTAAAACGATGCATTTGCACAAAATTAAGGTTTTTGTCATTCGGAGACCGAGTTTACATGCGTGCAGCGCTCGCAAAACGCAATGGCTCGATTTGGCTGATTGACGCTTTTTCGCTCGCGGCATCGGTGCAAAACGAGTTTTGCCGATGCAAAACGATGCATTTGCACAAAATTAAGGTTTTTGTCATTCGGAGACCGAGGCGTGCAGCGCTCGCAAAACGTGACGGCTCAATTTGGCTGATTGACGCATTTTCGCTTGCGGCATCGTTGCCAAACGAATTTTGAAGATGTAAAACGATGCATTTGCACAAAATTAAGGTTATTGTCATTCGGAGACCGAGTTTACATGCGTGCAGCGCTCGCAAAACGCAATAGCTCGATTTGGCTGATTGACGCTTTTTCGCTCGCGGCATCGGTGCCAAACGAGTTTTAACGATGTAAAACGATGCATTTGCACAAAATACAGGTTTTTGATACTCGGCGACCGAGTTTACATGAGTGCTACGCGCGCAGAACGCGATAGCTTGATTTGGCTGATTGACGCATTTTCGCTAGCGGCATCATTGCCAAACGAGTTTTGACGATGCAAAACGATGCATTTAAACAAAATTAAGGCTTTTGACATTCGGAGACCGAGTTTACATTTAAGGTTTTTGTCATTCGAAGATCGAGTTTACATGAGTGCAGCTCTCGCAAAACGCAATGGCTCGATTTGGCTGACTGACGCTTTTTCGCCCGCGGCATCGGTGCCAAACGAGTTTTAACGATGTAAAACGATGCATTTGCACAAAATACAGGTTTTTGATACTCGGCGACCGAGTTTACATGAGTGCCACGCGCGCAGAACGCGATGGCTTGATTTGGCTGTTTGACGCTTTTTCGCTCGCGGCATCGGTGCCAAACGAGTTTTAACGATGTAAAACGATGCATTGGCACAACATAAAGGTTTTTGATACTCGGCGACCGAGTTTACATGAGTGCCACGCGCGCAGAACGCGATGGCTTGAGTTGGCTGTTTCACGCTTTTTCGCTCGCGGCATCGGTGCCAAACGAGTTTTAACGATGTAAAACGATGCATTGGCACAACATAAAGGTTTTTGATACTCGGTGACCGAGTTTACATGAGTGCCACGCGCGCAGAACGCGATAGCTTCATTTGGCTGATTGACGCATTTTCGCTAGCGGCATCATTGCCAAACGAGTTTTGACGATGCAAAACGATGCATTTAAACAAAATTAAGGCTTTTGACATTCGGAGACCGAGTTTACATGCGTGCAGCGCTCGCAAAACGCGATGGCTCGATTGGCTGAGTGACGCTTTTTCGCTCGCGGCATCGGTGCCAAACGAGTTTTGACGATGCAAAACGATGCATTTGCACATAATTAAGGTTTTTGTCATTCGGAGACCGAGTTTACACGCGTGCAGCGTTTGCAAAACGTGATGGCTCAATTTGGCTGATTGACGCATTTTCGCTCGCGGCAACGTTGCCAAATGAGTTTTGACGATGCAAAACGATGCATTTGCACAAAATTAAGGTTTTTGTCATTCGGAGACCGAGTTTACACGCGTGCAGCGTTTGCAAAACGCGATGGCTCAATTTGGCTGATTGACGCATTTTCGCTCGCGGCAACGTAGCCAAACGAGTTTTGACGATGCAAAACGATGCAATTAAACAAAATTAAGGGTTTTGACATTCGGAGATCGAGTTAACATTGGTGCAGCGCTCGCAAGACGAGATGGCTTGATTTGGCTGTTTGACGCTTTTTCGCTCGCGGCATCGGTGCCAAACGAGTTTTAACAATGTAAAACGTGATGCATTTGCACAATATACAGGTATTTGATACTCGGCGACCGAGTTTACATGAGTGCCACGCGCGCAGAACGCGATAGCTTGATTTGGCTGATTGCCGCATTTTCGCTTGCGGCATCATTGCCAAACGAGTTTTGACGATGCAAAACGATGCATTTGCACAAAATTAAGGTTTTTGTCATTCGGAGACCGAGTTTACACGCGTGCAGCGCTCGCAAAACGTGACGGCTCAATTTGGCTGATTGACGCATTTTCGCTCGCGGCATCGTTGCCAAACGAATTTTGAAGATGTAAAACGATGCATTTGCACAAAGGTAAGGTTTTTGTCATTCGGAGACCGAGTTTACATGCGTGCAGCGCTCGCAAAACGCGATGGCTCAATTTGGCTGATTGACGCATTTTCGCTCGCGGCAACGTAGCCAAACGAGTTTTGACGATGCAAAACGATGCAATTAAACAAAATTAAGGGTTTTGACATTCGGAGATCGAGTTAACATTGGTGCAGCGCTCGCAAGACGAGATGGCTTGATTTGGCTGTTTGACGCTTTTTCGCTCGCGGCATCGGTGCCAAACGAGTTTTAACAATGTAAAACGTGATGCATTTGCACAATATACAGGTTTTTGATACTCGGCGACCGAGTTTACATGAGTGCCACGCGCGCAGAACGCGATAGCTTGATTTGGCTGTGTTACGTCAAAACTTCGGTTGAGATTTAAATCAACTTCGGATTTACACGCTTGTGTCACCGCCTCAGTTTCGGGTTCCCGTACTCTGGTCAGTGAAAGCTAAAGCTTCCCCTTTACCACACCTGACTAAGAACACTGAGTGGCAGCCTCGCTTTCGAGTCCTAACCTTTCGGAAATTTACTCGGGACAGAGGCACGAGTGGTTTGTCGGATAAAGAGTGAATAAACGTTAGGGAGGGGAATTGTCGTTTGAATCTAGGGTAAATATAAGATATTCCAAAATAGGGTAAAAATTTAATAATCGCGAGAAAAATAATAAAAGTTTGATTTACTTACTGTTACTGGTGATGCAGGCCGGTTGACTCAGTTCTGGGTGGAAGGTTGATGATGGTTTACGTTGTTGAAATAATTTGCGAAACTCACTCTAATTCGATGCAATGATTAAGTTTATTAAAGTAAGTGCAAAAACTGAATAAATGTGCGTTCGATATTCCCGTTACAATCTAAGTTTAAAGCTGAGTACAAATCGTATAAAATTATTCTAAGTCCAACGTAAAATAAATTCTTTAAAATAATCAAACTTCTCAAAAATAATCAAAGTCGAAGATCGCGCAAAATTCCAATGAGCCAATGATTTTAGTAAGTTCCAACACAACAAAAATTTATTAAGTTCCAAGGTGAAATTCCAAAGTTTGAAATAATTCAAGTCGAGAATTATTCTAAGTCCAAAGTAAAAATTCCAAAGTTTGAAATAAATCGGAAATTTTCTAAGTCCAAAGTTAAATTTCCAAAGTTTGAAATAAATCGGAAATTTTCTAAGTCCAAAGTTAAAATTCCAAAGTTTGAAATAAATCGGAAATTTTCTAAGTCCAAAGTTAAAACTCCAAAGTTTGAAATAAATCGGAAATTTTCTAAGTCCAAAGTTAAAACTCCAAAGTTTGAAATAAATCGGAAATTTTCTAAGTCCAAAGTTAAAACTCCAAAGTTTGAAATAAATCGGAAATTTTCTAAGTCCAAGGTGGAAATAAATCAGAATTTTCTAAGTCCAAGTTGGAAATAAATCAAAATTTTCTAAGTCTTTTAATGGACTTAGAAGATTTTACGAAGGGGCTCGATTGGAACTCACGATGATCGAACTGCACGCGAAGATGACTTCGGGAATAGCTCCCGCCGGACTGCATGATCGAGCTTCCGAAGCTCGGTTTATATAGGGGTTTGACCATAATAGGTATACGTATTCATATTAGTGTGGGTGATTTCTTGGAATTATTTCATGGTGTTGGGGCAGTAGTGTCCCCTTCTTAAGATTTCGCAATAGGCACAACCCCTTTCAAAACTAATCGCATCTCGATCTCTATTTTCCTTGTGCGATGTTACTGGGTCTGCATTTTGTTCTACCCTGTAGTGGCTGCTTCAGTGCAGGCGACTCTTCGTTGCTGCTAGTCGCTTGCAGTAGCGATGCAGTGCGAGGGTTCGTAATATGATACTCGATCGACGCCGACACAGGGAAGTGTTGACAGATCGCAGTGAGGAAAAGCGGCGGCGAAAAAAATGCAATGCTCCTCTCGAGCTGCTAATGATGTTTATAAAACGTGCTCTTCCCGATCAACCAATCAAAACGCTTGCTGCGTTCCCTCAGGCGTTTCTACGTCGCAACTAAGAATGCGCGACGTAGAAGGCAAGATTTTATCCGTCTCCAATGTTCAATAATTATAAGGATCACTCCGTCGTTTTATAGTCGAGAGTTAATTTTTAATAAATATTTTTACTGTTTGTCCTGACTGCAATGATTTGTTGCATTTTTTCCTGATGGTTCCATGCTTGCAAATAGCTTTGGAAACATGGACAAGTATTTATTATATTTTTTTATCATTACCGAATTTATCATACAACCAAATGCATAAATTGATTTATCGCGATTGCGGTATATTCCCTTTAAATAATTCTGTTGCATGAACGCGGAACGAAAAGTGCGTCCGGCAGCCAGAGGAATTCGTGGAGGAGATATAGGTCACGAGTACGAGTGCGTACGAGCAGGAATTTCATCTCGATGCGACAGTGATTAATTGGCCCTGGAGTGTTTATTTGGCCTTGGCGACGGGCTAGATACGCTCGGTCCGAGCGAACCAGTGGTTGCAGCAAATGCAGCTCAGACTCGGTCCGTATACCGGAGCGATTTCACACATATATACACCACTGATTCTCGCACGGACACGCTGCCGTTTGTTAGTCGGCGGAGCGTTTGGCGGAGGAGGAAGAGGAGGCCGTAGCGCTTCCTTCTTTCCTCTGTTTCTCCCTGCCATGCGATAATGCACACATGTGTCGCATCGCCGCGCTCCAAGACAACCATCCCTACTGTTTCCTCGTCATTTTACCTCCTCTCCTTCACAACTCGTTGAGAGCTAAGCGCACTTTTGCGAGTTTTCGATTAGTAATTTTTTGTTTTTAAGAGTATAATTTGAGCGTTACGCCAGGACGTAACACCTCCCCCCTCAAGACGATTATTAGGGGAAGCCTAATAATCGAAACTGGAGGTCAAAGATTTTATGCAATATTATTTATAATCTTGGTTGCATGATGAATTGTATTTATTGGATTCATTTACGATTTTATGTACTGTTCCTTTTGTTCTCTCTCTCTCTCTCTTTTTTTTTTTAATTTAAACTGCAGAATGATTCTTCCAATTATCGATGTTTTTCTTACGTAAATTATAAAGATTATTTCTCAGTCTTTCTCTTTTTTTTTTTTAACCTATCTTATCAATCATTATTCTATTGCTTATATATATATATATGTATTTTTTTGTTTCTCTCTCTTTTTTTCTTCTTAGCATTTTTGGCTTAATATTCTTTGGATAAGTAATAACTTCTAAATAACGGTATGTCTTTGTTCTCTCCTTTTCCTCCTTTTAGCATTTTTAGCTTAACATTCTTTGGATTAGTGTAACTTCTGATTAATGGTATATTTTTGATTATTTAATCTACCTTACATTACCCTCGGGAGATATCGAACGTAAACTTAAATCTAAAAGTACATTACAGTCGTCCATTACTGACCGTGATTCGTTTTTGGTCCTTGGATTTCTATGACGTGTCATTACAAATCAATTATTTCTCGTGTCTTTCTCGAGCCTTCAGCATTGGAACGGCCTTCATTGGAATGTTGATCTTCCAACAGTTGTCCGGCAGCTCAGCTGTTGGTAGTCTCGTATGGCGTGACTCAGATAAGGAAGCGGCCGAATCTCTATGTCAGGGACTCTGGCTGATGAGTGTCTCTCGATGCTTCGGCCCGTCTGGGTTGAATACAAAGGCGATCTCTGTGGCTCTGTCGGGCAGTAGGTCGACTGCTGGGTTTTTGCTCTCGACTGGCCTACTTAGAGCGAAGCGGTGACAACCATTTCCTTTACCTTCGGGAAATGTACTTTGTGGAAACTACAGATGATAATTCGTTTATTATGTTTACTGTAAAATATTGAAAAAGATTATTAGTATTTTCTTCATATCTTTATTTTAATTGTTAAGGTTAGTTGCCATTAGTATTATTGAAAGTTTATTTATACTTTCATTATGATTATAACTATATTGTATGTTTTCTCTCTCCTTTTATAATTTTTCCTTAGTATTTGTTAATAGGTCTTTTACTGGTTATCCGGGGAAATTATTAAGGTTCTTCCGTTATTTCAAGAACGTCTTTTATTGCTATTTCATAAAGTTTTTCTTCGTTCTCTTGGATAAGTTCTTCCATGATTTCATCGAGATGGGAAGGGACGTCTTCAACATCGTTATTAAATTCAAAAATTTCTGATGGGGGTATTGACAGTTGTGATTTTTCTTTCAAAGGGCACTTTTTCATAGGGTCGCCAACTTCGTGACATTGGCAATGTACTTCCTTATTCGCGAGTTTAGGGGGATATGGTGGGGGTGATTTCGATGTTTGGGCAACCATGTGTATTTGTTCTGTTTGTTTGTCCGCACAGGATCGTTCGGATTTAGATTTTGTGTTGGATTTATCATTTGTCTGTGGGGAAATTTTTCCAGTGTTCTTTTCCATTATTATTATTATTATTATTATTCTCCCTTTTTTTATACTTGAGATTCTTGCTTAAGAGGTTGATTGTCAAGTTCACTTATTTTGGGATAAATTTGCTCGTGTTCTTCAAGGTTTTTAGATTCTGGTCTTCTTATTATTCTTACCTTTCGTTTGTCCGGTACTGGCCCTAGAGGGTAGTTTGTATTTGTGACGGGTTTATCAAGAGCCCACACAAAGGACATTGGTTGCAATGGTTCCTCCTTAGTAAAACGCGAATTGTGTAGTGAATCCTGTTGTTTTTTCCAACTTTTCGGGGTATCGTAATTATCTTGGGGTGGCACGGAAGGGGTTGTCGAATCGGATCGTGAATCAGGTTCAACTTGGCGGGACGAAGAGGCGTGATTATTCGTCGTTGACGAGTAGGTTTTTGGGACTGATTCATGGTCGCGGGGCTTCGAGGAGTGGTTAGCTGCTATTGTGGCATATCGTGAATTATATTCAGGTTCATAAGGGGGTGCGGGATTATTATTAATCATTGTAGTACTTAACTTCGGGTCAAAATCAAATTTTAATGGTGGTAAAGAGAAAGGCTTGTCGACCACGGTATTTAAATCACTGAAGTCTACAGAATATTTTTCGTAAGTTGATTTACTTTTATCATTTTTGGGTTTCTTTGCGTCTTCGTCTGAGGGCGGTTTATTTTTCATGTGCAGTAATAAATAAGTAAGTGAGTCCCATATGGCTCCAATTAAATATATTGACCATCCGTATACGGAATGTAATGCGTATCCATGAATAAGTGTGTCAAAAATTAATTTTACTCCGCGGCATACTATTAATATTCCAATTAATCCGGCGCTTACATTTCCGAAAACTGAAAAATATCCCCAAGTTTTTTTCCATGTTGACTCAATCATTCTATGTATCGAGTCTTCGTCGAGTAAATTAGATAAAGGTCCTCCTTGTGAGACTGTAGGCTCGCCGGCGATGCCGCGTGCTACAGAGTTTAATATAGCTGGTCTTTCAGCGGGAAACATAATGTGGTCACGTAGCTGATCGAGGTCTTTTTGTGTGTATATTCCACTCGTCGCTAATGAATTGAGATTGTGGTAGTGCCATGTAGGCATAGTGAGAGGCTTTATAATGTTTGGAGGCATTGTTATTACGGGGTTCGGGCTGATGCTGTACCAAGATGCATCTAGTAAGTACATGGGTGCTACTAATCTATTGCAAGTTATTTGGGTGCCTAATTTCGCCAAAATATGAGTACGGGGTGCAAGATAATAACTGATATTTCTGTGAATGACTGGTAACTGGTCGTAACAATCTTTGGTTTCGGCTATCTTGACGTCCACAGGGATACATTTGACTATATGAGCTACTTCACCGGCCATGAGGGCCATGTAACCTGGTCCTTTCATTACGTTATATGCGAATTCGTCTGGGGATTTTCGAGCCAATGTGAGAGCGTTCTGGAGCACTTGGCGTTCGAGATTACAGCGCTGATTTAAAATGTCACGATACATTTGTTTCATCTGAGTCCGTATGTGTTTTTCTACATAAACAAATTTCGAATTTACGTATGCAAAAATATCTAAGTTGCTCACTGCAATTAATTTTTTACTAACAAAAGGGATTCCTTTGGTAATTTCTACGATTAATAATTTTGGGTGTTCAGTGCGTATTAAGCTGTATCCACATATGGTCATTCTGTCTTTGGCGGTAAGTGCAAAAAGCATTTCTCCTTCGGTCATTGAATATACTGTTTGTTTAAAATCCCCGTTTATATCTTCTACACGATCGGCATATCCTTCGTAGAGGAGCCCATACCGGTTGGTTTTGCATGAATCTTCGGGAAGTGGATTCCAGAATGTATTTCCACCGTCAATATCGATACATCGGCCTTCGTTTAATTCGCAACTTGTTCCTGATTGTAACAGAACTTTGTTGGCGTCCAAATTTACATTCGCGGTATAATCTCTCAAAGAAATTTTTACTGACCCCGTGACTATTACTTTTGCCCAGGTGCCGTATGGGTCAGAATAATGGACACCTTGACAAGAACCATCTGTTGATAAATCGCCTGCAATAATTATAGGTCTAGTCGTGGTTTGATTGGGGAGTATCGTGTGAATTGAGGTTCTTCCAATTTTTGTTATTCCCGTACGGTGCATTTCTCGACACTCATCTATTGTTATACTATCGATATAGGAATATTCCCCATTTAATACGTCCATGGTATGTGAATGCATACCACATCTTCGGATTTGGCGATGAATTTCTACTTTACACTGGATCACGTGTATTGAACTATACTGATTAATTTGCAACAATTGAACATATCTTTTCGTAATATTAACCTCCTGTTGAGGAATGTTGCATTCTCCTACTTCCAGCAGAGACAGAGTAGTGATGTTGGTCGCTGCTCCTCCGCAATCGTAACCAATCAATCCCATGGAAAGATGTATATATCCCATCAATTGTAAGGTGGTCAGGTATCCAAACAGATGGTTTGTCGATTTCATCTGTAATTTATATTTTTATTATTTGTTCCAGAATCTCGCTTTCTTTCCTTCTGTCTGTTATTTAGATTTTCGCGTTTGTCATAACACCTTTTTTTTTCTTTTTAATTCGTAAAGAAATTGCTCGTGTTGTGTGATTATGTAGGAGTCAGGGGAATGCGGAAGCGAGTGTAAGGAGAGAAGGACGAGTTCGAGGTCTTTTACACTTCATCTCTTATCAATGAGCGCGTTGTTTCGTCGGGCGAGTGTCGCGAGACGCTCGAGCGAGGAGACCAAGAGTCTGTGCTCGGTGACTTTTTTTCTAGGTCATGTGTATTCGTACCGTGGTTACAGGTTGGAGAAACGGGTGATCTAATCGCGTCGCGAGATGTAGACGAATGCATGGGTCGTCTGTAGGAGATAACGTGGTACGCTCGCTAAATCTATACTATCTGTATGCTAATTCCTTAGTCTAAGATTTCTCTTCTTCTTTATATCGTTTATGAGGACATTCGACTTTTCGTATTATAGATCTTGTTGTCATTAATGATTTCTCTGAGCTCGGTGACTGATGTTGTAATATTATATTGATTAATGATGATATTGTAGTGGTATTTTTATATTATTATTATTATTAATATATTGCGAGGCTATTGTTATAATGATATCATGTATATATAGTGATATCATTTTATTGATTAAACAAAGATATTGTAGTAAAATTGTGTCCGTATTTCGTTTATTCCTTGGGACTGGCCTTGTCGTTTCCGTATATATTTTTTTTTCTGGGGGTTCCTTATTACTAGAAGAATATTATTACGAGGTAGAACGACTGTTTAGTTTATAATCTCGTGAGATGTGTCAAACGAAACCTGTTATAGCTAATGAATACTGTAGGTTGTAAAGAGTAAGCTGGATTAATACGAATATCGGGTATTCACAAACTATTTCTAATGCATATGGGGTTGCAAATATAGTAAATATTGGTTACAAAACAGAATATACTTAACAGACTAAATCAAATTATTTTAAATAAATGTTGGGTATTTGAATATTTCTAATGAATATTGATTTATTTATCTATTATTATTTTTTTATTGTTTATGAAACGGGCTGTAGATCAGAGTAAATATGCGGAATCTTAAGTTATTTAATTAATAGATTTGGTTTAATGATTATTATTATCTTTAGTAAATATTGATTGAATCAAATTATTTTTAATAAATTCTAAGTGTACTGAATCAAGCTATATTGAACGTTTTACTAGATGACATTGAATCGGTTTACTTCTAAAAAAAAAACTTGAATGCTTAATTAAACTATGTGTATTGAATATTGTGTCATAACTACCTAACAAAAGAGACGTGATGTATCTAACCTAAATACATTATTTTTTTTTTTGATTATTATTTGGTACGCATAATTGAAGACTTTCAAGTGTATATATATGGAAATATTGAGGTTAAAACTACATTTGGAGTAACAATCTGTAACAGAGACTAATGTAATTATTATGGCTGAACTATTTTGTCCTTTGACGGGATTTACTACAAGCAATTTTGGATGTGCTTTTTTTTTTCACATCTTCCTAAAGCTAAAGATTATTCGCTAACTTTTAGATTTATCGGATACCTTGTTGTATTATTATTTTATAGTATTTATGAATTATCTACTTTCTATATAGCAAATATAGAGGTTATTTCTGGGGAAGAATTTATGGATTGTGTTTTTACTTTGCCTGGATTAGTTATGGATTATTATTATATTATTATTATGGTCCAATATATGTAAATGAAGCATGTGGTACATCTCCTTTTTTTTTAATTCAAGACGCTTTATTGCTCTTTATCCAAAGTGTTTTGTCGGTACTTGGGTTAAACTTGCTACTATTTTGGTGTGGGAATTCTTTGGGATTTTGTTATTATTATTTTTTTTTTTTTCTCCTTTGATATCATGGGAAGGTAGGAACGAGCGGTGTTACTGACAAGGCTTCTTTCATTATTACTCCTTAGATCTGTGCAGTGTACGAGCCGTGTTTATTAACGAAAGACACGGAGTCTGTCGCTGTTTTATTTACTCTCGTGGTGATCTGGTCACAGAGATCTGGTCAGTGGTGATGGCTTTAGATTGATACATCGATGTGGCTGCAATTTTTTAAAATACTGTTGCGGGGAATAAGCGTTGCGCATAGTCGGGTCGAACAAGTGGTCTCTGTGCCGCGGTTATTCGCATGAGACCAACAGGCGGAGATCTGCAACTTTGTTTTGGTTTTCGACTAAACATTCGAGTACGTGAGTTTTAATTAATTGGTTGGTATATTTCTGCTCTTTCCTTTTGTGATCTTCTGCTTCGTTATAAGGTCCTACCCGGTCTCGGTTCATGTCAGTCTTGATTCTGTCGCTGCTTGGGTGCAATTTCTTGGTTGCCAACACAAAAAATTTCAATCATTTAAATCGTGATTTTTCATTAAGAGAAAGAGGAAAAGAAAAAAAAAATGTATCCGCGTTTAAATTTCGGAATGGCGCAAATTTTTCAGTGCGTGATCGTTCGCGTGGGTGATCGGGGCACAGTGCATGTGCGTCTAGATTTTATGAGTGAAGCATTTGAAGAACTCCATGCTCGGATGGTCTCGTTGTATGACGCAGCATTTAATCCGGCTCAGCTGATGCCTACAGATATAATCGTGGGGGCGTCGTGCGTGTGCGTCGATCAGGGCGTAGCGAGGGCTGAAGTCTTGTCGTGGGAGTCGCAGTTCGTGGACATTTTGTTGGTGGATTGGGGGGAGACGAGACGTGTGCATGTCTCATCGTTGTTTCGATCAACCCCGTTGATCAGCCTGGTACCTTCCTTATGCATCGGATGTACTGTAAGAGGGCTGTCACACGTGAACCATCCGGCTGTACGGTCGATTTTGGAGTGGTCGTCCAGCGGTAATTTTACCGTTACGTTTACGGGAGCGACGGAGAATGGCCTACCGGCCATTGAATTGACGCGGCCAATGGACATGGACGTAGGGGGGTTCGTCCTGGCGCACCTTCCGGGAGACGATGATATTTTCTTGACGGGTGAGGAATCCGAGGAGGACCCACTCGACGAATAATTGGTGAGTTGAAAATATTTTTTTTTTTTTTTTTTTTTTTTTTTTTTTTAAACCAATGCCAGTGAAATGAATTTAAAAAAAAAATTTCTTCTCTCCCTTTTTTAATTGGTAGAAAATTTCCTGGTGTAAAGGGTTTTAAACTTTCGTAAAGGAACAAAAATTGTTAACTAATGTTTCTTTGTTTTTTTTTTTTCAGCACCGGAGGAGTCCTGGGACTAACAGCGATCGCGGGGTACCGATCGAGAAGAAAGAAGAGAAAAAGAATAAATAAATAAATAATAAATAAATAAAGAAAATTATTTTTTCCTCTTTTTAAATTTAATTGTATTTGATACCATTCTTTTTATTTAATAAATCAATTTCTTGTTAATTCTACCATTCCGTCTATTATCGTCTTGATTAATTTGTTTTCCTCCCCCCTCCCTTTTTTTTTTCTACCGATACGGATTAGATGGATATATTTTTATGAGTGGACCATGAATATTTTAGGAGCATGGGACGAAGGCGAGTGCTCTCTCTCTTTCTCTCTGAATTGTGTTGGGGTCCTCAGCGGAACTTCGAAAATAACCCGTCGAGAAACAGGTGATGGAATAGGAGTATGAGTTTGCATATTAATGAATGAACTCGTAGTGTCCGTGTGAATGGATGTGCGCGTAGTCGTTCGTAGTACTGCGAGAGTCGATCCGAGGCGCTAGGTCGAATTCTTGGATCGAATCAATGGATCATTGTTCCCAGTGGAGCACCATATATAGGTCGCGGCTTCGCGCAGCCGTCCTCGCCTGCCCCGGAGACTTCAACGGCGACGGCTGTTTCATGTGGAACGGCATATATAGGTCGCGGCTTCGCGCAGCCGTCCTCGCCTACGCTGGAGACTTCAACAGCGGCGGCTGTTTCTTGTGGAGCGGCATCAACGGATTGCACTTGGTGCATTAGTCGTCTCGCTTCCTCTCTTTACATGCTTCCTCTTCGTATATGTTTTCTCTCTTCCTTTGCTTTCGTCCCTCTATTCGTCGTTTCTTTCGTTCTTTGCGCAAATTGTTCGGTCTACAGAAATATTATCTCTTTCTTTTTTCTTTTAATTCCGAATTATCCATTTATATATTTATCATTAGTATTATTATTTTTATTTTTATTATTTTATTTTATTTTATTTTATATTATTATTATTATTATTTTTTTTTTAAATTGATCGTGGCGTTTATCCGATCTTGGTTCTGTCCGGGTTTCTAATTATTCCTCGGACTCTCATTTCGATTTTACTGCTGCACTGGTGACAATTCTCGAGATTCTTCCCACACTGATAGCAGTTAACAGCGTGGAAACATGGGAGGTTTAGTACGTCGACTTGACGGGAACATATTTGGCAATAATTAGAGGATTCATTTATTGTCGGATGGTTGGATTCGCTAGTTCGAACTATAGTTAGTTCGGGAACGTGATTTTTCCCTAATTCGGAAACGGAAATTTGTTTGCTTATCAACGCTTGTTTTGAAACATTTGCCTTTGCGGAAACATATTCGTATACGGGTTCTTCTGGGGCAGAACCAGTAGTCATGGCTAAGAATGGACAATGTGGAGACATAATTGCATGTAGGTGCCAAGGATCTTGTCCTACTGTCCATCCACTTGATCCGTGTCCACAATAAAAACAAACAGCTACGTCCGTTTCTATATCCTTGTAAAAGAATCCTGCCCTGGCTATTTCGGTGATATTTATTTCGAAATTTCTATTCCACCCGTCGAAGCTTTCCATTCGACGAAGATAATGAGCGTAATCCGGATATACGGGATTTTCAATGGTCGTTGGGGGAAGTGACTGAGTGTAAAAATGTCCCTGTTTTCCGTTTGGGGATGGGCTGCCCACAGTCGAATTTAAGAAATCGCAACCGGGGCTGACGCGACCGTGTCGATCCCAAGGGTTGTCGTCCCTTTTCCAATCGGTTACAAATTTCCCACAGTGGAAACATTTTACTTTATTTTGTGATTTTGTAAAGAAAAATCCAGCTGCCGCTAACCATACCGGGTTTATTACGAGCCTTCTTATGTTCCAAGGTGCAAAAGTTTCGAGACGTGTAGAATATTCAGCGTATGTCGAATATTTTGGTTCTTCGGAAATTTGCGTTTCTACATCTCTTTGCAGCGTTGGTGTTTGAGTCATAGACATCGCAGGGGTTTCATGTATTGGATTTTTCCGCGAAAGGGAGCTTATAGTGAGAGCTGCGAATGGACAATGGGGGGATCTAAAAGCGTGCACGTGATAGGGGTTGTAATTTGGTTTCCATTGACCAATCTCTTTGTCACAATAAAAACAGCGAATATAATCACCTTCTTTTTTGTTATGAAAGAATCCTGCTCTGGCAATGCTTATGATATCGGTTTCGTCAGCTCTCGGCCAATCGATGAAACTTGCTAATCGTCTCAAGTAATTAGAGAATGGGGGGTGTACTGGCGTGACGCGGTTACCAGATAGTGACGGAGCGTCAAAATACGGTGAATCTATGTAATTACGGGGGTACCCGATATTGTCTTTAAAATAACCACAATTGGGATTTAAGTGTCCATGCCTCATCCATGGATCGTCGTCTTTGATCCAGTTTCTTGCGTTTTTCCCGCAATGAAAACATGTGGTTTCGTCGCCAAATCTGTTATGGAAAAATCCTGCAACTGCTAGCCAGATTGGGTTTACATAATCACTTCCTGGCCAATGGGCGAAACTTTCAAGACGCTTTGAATATTCGGTGAAAAATGGGTGTAGGGACTCAGTTGAATTATTATCGTGATTTGATTTAAAACTACTTGGCAGGACAAAATTAACATTGCTTTCTGAAGTAGAGTCTATTAAGAGAGGATCAACTCCAATGGGCACGTTTCCATTGATCATTAATTTACATTTGTAGCGAAATATACGATGTCTACTTCGAAGTTCGTCTTTTGTTTTCCGATTTTGAATCATTAATCCGCATTTAAAACACGCGAGTTTATCTTCCTCTCCCGAGTAGAAGAAACCCTCGGCGGCTAATTCTCTTGAATCTATAGAATTATTCGGCCAATGGCGGAAACTGTCTAAACGTACTTGTTCGAATCGATATTTTTCATATTCCTGTGGTGAGGTCATTTTTCATTCATTAAATGATTTGCAAAACTGGACTGTGATCGGTACGTTACCTTCAACTAATATTTTCGTAATCTTCCTAGTTGTCAATTTTTAGCGGGTTCCAATTGTTTCCCGGATTTGGCCTCCTTTAAGCAAAAATTAGTTACCGCCCTTTAGTTATTTTAATCTGTAATTTCATTGAGATTTTCATGTTTTTTTTTTTGAAATTTTTCTACTAGGAGTTTCTATAAAACAAATTTATTGACCGTGAGTTCTATGTATGTAAGAATTGCTCAAACCATGTGCCTGCAATTCCTCGCTTAAAGCTTCAGCTAGCCATGAATAATGTCGGTTCAAAGATTGATGAAATACGTAAAACGCGCGTCGTCCGCGTCTTGGTAATAGGTCTAATAACTTTTTTGCTCTTTCTGTCCTAGTTGGTAGTTTCATTACTTCTATACAATCGAGTATCGTGAGAATTTCTTCTTCGAATAGGTGTTGTAAAATTCTATTTCTAATATCTATATCATCAACAATTGCGACTCGAAAATCTCGAAGAATTTGTTTATGTGCACGATACATTTTGTCTTTCCCTGTATTTTGGTGAAATTTGTACGTTACCTCTGCCGATTACCGGTTGAGGGTCGGTTTATTGATTGTAGCGTTCCCAAAAATGAATGTTAGCTGTTAAAATAAATAAACCTTTTACTAGTCTTGGAGCTCATTTATAAATATATTTTTATTGTTTTGTTTCTAGGGGAATATAATGTCCCTGTGACCTGATTTAAACACCCTTCTCTTTTTTTTTTGTTATTGGAAATTCGTGACATCGCAATTATTGCTTCTTCCTTTTACCATTGGATTTCACTATATATTTTATTTTGCCTTCACAAGCGTCACATGTATCTTTATGCTTTGTGCATTCATAACAGGTTCCGATATGTTGACAAGGAAGGATTGTACAGTCAACAGTTTGTTTTGAGCAAGTCTGACATTTTTTTAGTACGTCACTCCTTTTGGTATCCAAAATTGATTTTAATAGTTCAGGGAATGGTGGTAGATGATCATTTTTACTAGCATTTTGAGCGGATAAGTACGGTGGAACGGTGCTATCTGGTTTTCTTAGGATGACTGTAGGTTTGAACTTTTCCCCATTATTTCCTTGAGTATGGCTTAATGTTGCTGTCTCCGAAAATCTTGAGGCAGGTGGAGAAGCACGGGGAGAAGATAATGATGTCGCTTTGTGACGTATATTCCTTATTGTTGCATCTCGAAGGGTGTATCCTTTCGTCGCTATTATATATTTGCAGAGTGGATTCCAGTATTTATGTTCTAAAAACGCATCGTCATTGCTTTGCCATTCGTCTAATTCAAGTCCACAGTGGAAACACGTAGTTTTATCGTTTCGTCCTGTGTAGAAAAAACCTGCCTCGGCGAGGTGGCTAATGGAAACTCTATGCCTAGGCCAATTGCGAAAAGTTTCGATCCTTCTATCATAATCTATCATTCTGGGATTTTTTGGAACGAAAGAACTTCTGTCTATGCTAATACCTGTTATTCTGTCCATTTTCGATTTATAACTTTGCATCATTATTCTCTCCGCCAAGATTTGTGGGATTGGTCTTTCATCCTCCTCAATCGTAACGTTACCATGAGGTATACGACGTAAAAATAAACAATTCTTTGCCCATCTTATATGTTCCAATCTCGGTACATCGTCTTTTCCCCAATAATTGAGTCCTATATTACAACTAAAACATTGGACTCTGTCGCTAATTCCAATGTAATAGAATCCTGCTTCAGCGAGCGCTTCAGGTTTCACATTACCGTTCCATGTATCGAAACTAACGAGACGTTCCCGCTCAAATCGAAATTTTTCATGTGATTTTTCACAGAACTTTGGTGTTGTAAAATTTACAGCGTGTGCTTCTGACATAGTTTCGTTTTATGTACCCTTTTCCTCTTTTTTTTATTTACTAAATCTTTGGTGTGGTATTTGAAAAATTATGTTCTTTATTTAAATTTTTTTTGTAAACGTTAGCTGGTGGTATCTCAACACGTACTTTACCCTTAGTCGTTTTCTTGGTAATCGGGTGAACTCCGGTATATTGATCGTCGTATTTCCCAGGTTTCGTCTGTTAAGCAAAAATACCGATGTGCTAATTTTTGAATCCTGCTTGTTTTTTTTTTCTTTTTCATCTTGCTATGTCTTGTCAAATCTTTATTTCCGTCAATTTCCTAAAATTAATTTTAACCTGTGTTTGCAAATGAATTCTTTACAACCCGAGTAAAAAAAAAAATGATTTTTACGAGTATAGGTAATTTTTATTGGTCGTTGGGGCACGTTGTCTCCATCTCGAGCGTGTCTATATAATCTTCTCCCTCAGATTCGGAATGTTCTGGGGATGAAGGGGGAGCACGTGGGCGAGCGGAAAACGGCAATTCTTGTTGCATTGGCCGATTTGCGGCTTCTCGACGCAATTCTCGTATTAAGGCGTCTCGGACTGTGTAGCGGTCCGTTCCCATTATAAATTTACATAGTGGGTTCCACATTTTATGCTCGACAAAGGGGTCATCGTTGATTTGCCAATTTTCGAGTACTAATCCGCAATGAAAACATCTGGTCTTGTCACCTCGTCCAGTATAAACGAAACCTGCCTGAGCGAGGAGAATAATAATGGATGCACCAGGTTTGGGCCATCCCTGAAAAGTTTTGACTCTGGCGAAATCTTCAGCTAAATGAGGGCTTATTGGGATATATGTTTCCATATCAAGGGTGTTCTCAATGGGCGTGTTTAATCTTGATCCGGACAAATTCTCTTCAACAATCTGTTTCAAGACCTCTAGCTGCGGAAGGGATCTGTAGTCCTCGTTGATAGGTAGGTTATCAGTGGGTTGGTGACGTAAAAACGGGCATCCGGTTGTCAGTCTATTATGCTTAATTCTGGGGAAATCGTGATCTTCCCAGCCAGAGATTACGACTTTACAGGCGAAACATTTAACCTGGTCGTCTTTGCCCGTATAATAAAATCCAGCTGAAGCGAGTGCTTCTGGTTTTATTGCTTCGGATTTCCACGAGCGGAAAGAGACAAGCCGTTCATACTCAAAATGATAGTTTGTTTCTTCTAGTTCGATTGGCACGTTACCATGCGGTTTTCCTTGTAAAAATTGACACTTTCGGTATACTGACTGGTGCCTGTCTTTCGGCATTTCTCCCTCCTTCCAATTTTCAAGACGAAGATTACAACTGAAACACTGGACCATGTCGTCTGGTCCGTGGTAAAAGAATCCGGCCTCTGCGAATATTTTGGGTCTGAGGATGTTATATTTTCCGATCATTTTGGAATTCGGAATACCATATTTGGTGTTCGGATTCCAATTATCTGGACTGTTCCAGTAATGATTAAAGGACTCAAGTCGATTTTCCTCATATCGATGGTGTTCATGATCATCTGGGCCGAAATGCGGTTTGTTATCCATTGTTATTATTTTTTTTTTGTTAGATTATAATGTGAAATTTGGATATATATATATTCCTCCTGACTGGTTATTTTTCTATGGTTGTAATTTTTGATTTCTTCAGGCGGTTAGTATGCACCATTATGTCCCTTCGCGGTAATTTGACACGTACGTTACCCTTTGTCAGTATCTCGGTAATCAGGTGAGGTCCGGTATAGTGGTCTCCGAATTTCCCCGGTTTTGGTCCTTTAAGCAAAAATACTGGTTCACCAACCTTGAATTCTACTGGGTTTATTTTCTTATCTTGATATTCCTTCGATTTTTCCTTAGCTTTAATAAGATTTTGTCGTCCTATGTTTTGGATTTCATGAATTTGTGTAACCAATCGCGTTAAATAATCATCGTAGGTGTCCAGCTTTTCAATTTCGGACGGTGACATACTCGATGGAGTCCGCGCTATTTTTCCAAATACCATCTCGTATGGGGTGTGTTTGGTACCCTCATGTACATTTGTATTATAATTATAAATAGCCATCTCTACCCATTCGTCCCAGTCATGTTGTCTATCTGTAAATTGTTTGAGATATTCGCCAAGGGCGTGATGCGACCTTTCTAGTGATCCGTTTGACTGGGGGTGAAAGGCTGTAGTTCGGACCTTACGAATTTTAAATAATTTAGCAATTTGCTTCAAAAAGTTGCTCAGGAAATTACTACCTTGATCGGTAAGTACTGCTTTAGGGGATCCGAAATAACAAATGAATCGTTTAACGAATACTTCGGCTATGGTTACTGCCTTTGCGTCTGGAATCGGTATCGCGACACAATATTTTGTTAGTTGATCTTGAATTGTAAGTATATATTCGTTTCCTTCTTCCGTGCGTGGGAGTGGACCTACTATATCCATAGCGATTTTATCAAAGGCTATTGCGGGTGTATCAGTAATTATCATCGGCTGTTTTGTTTTTACCCGTACTAATTTTTTTAACTGGCATTGCAAACATTTTTGAATATATTCCTGAATATCGGTCTTCATATTCCTCCAGAAATATTCGTGTCGAATTCGGTTATAAGTTTTACTAACTCCTCTGTGTCCACCAATGGCAGAACAATGCATTTCTTCGATTATTTTATATCGGTCTTCCTTTGCTGGTTGTTTTACTAAACCGTTGCATATAATTATTTTTGTATCGCTTAAGGCAAATAGTAGTTGAATTTGTGCCACAATTTGTTCCCAAGGAACCTTTAATATGGATTCCGATTTAGCTAGGCTCACCGTTTCTAATGATAATTTGTCAATCAGATAGCGAGTATTCTTCAATGCTTCTATTACGTTTTTCATTAATAAAGTAGGACCTTCTTCTGAAGTTTCGGTGATTGGTATTGCGATATTAAATTTATTCCCCTTTTTCATGACTGATTGTGGTTTATTTAAAACTAAATCCTTTAAATATGGAAATTGATTATGATCTCTAAGTGCAATGGCTCCAGAATCTATTGGTTCACAATCGGTAGAGACAAAATAGACAAGATTGTCTTTCCTAGTGTAAAATAAATCGCGGGACTGTATAATATTTGAGGAGGTTATTCTTCCTCCAGTAGTTTCTTGTTCTAAGTCCGGAAATAATGTTTCGTCTACATTTGTGTCGTTCGCGGCAGATTCATCGCTGCTTGACTCCGTATCGCTTGTTCTCAGAGGTCTAGGACTACGTTTTTTTCGTTTTGATTCCTTCTGTAGATTAGTTTCTATAATTTCAAGTTCGTTACTTGAGTCTGGATAGTCTGGCAAGGTATTATCAAAGGATGTTGAGGGGGTGGGTTCCAAGTCTTTGAGTCGTCGCATCGTGGTATTGGGTCGTGGAGACTTTTCTTTACTGCTTAAATTAACCTCTTTGCTTGCAAGTTGGGCTGGTATATTATCGTCTGATTCGAAGGAGACAATATTATCTTCCGAATTTATATCTGGTACACATATTATAGTTTCTTCCTCATATTCATCATTGATGTTCGGGGGTTCGCGATCCCAATCTATTTCAATTTCATCCCCGAAAAATATATTTTCTTCTTCAACATTGTTAGGGTCCTCAATTTCAGATTCTACTTCGGGATCTTCTAATATACGACTAATTTCTGCATCGGTTAAGGCTTTCTTATATTTCATAGGATGTCCGGTAAATGGTTTCATACTGACAACAGATATTTCATCATTGATACTGAATTCTTCCACGGGATTTCGCGAAAGCGCGTCTGCATTAACGTTAGTTTTTCCTGCTCTGTATACTACGTTGTATTCGTACTCAGCGAGTTTCAGTCTCCAGCGTAAAATTTTTGAATTTCCATCGGTTGCTCGTCGGAACCATAGCAAGGGTTTATGGTCTGTTACTACTGTGAAGCAACGTCCGTATAGATAAGGGCGAAAATGTAATATGGAGTACACAATTGCTAATGCTTCCTTTTCGTACGTATCATATCTTTCTTCCACTTGACTCAGGGCTCGAGATGCATATGCACAAGGATGGTCGTGATAGATTTCTCCTTGTGAGAGGATACTGCCTATGGCATAGCCTGACGCGTCAGTGGTTAAAATAAATGGTTGGGTAAAATCTGGGTACTGTAAGACTGGTGCTGTGCAAAGTTTATCTTTTAAGTTTTCGAAAGCTTCCTGTTGTTCGGGCCCCCATTCGAACTTTGTTTCCTTTCTTAATAGTATTGTGAGGGGTTTTGTTATTTTTGCATATCTTTCGATAAATTTCCTATAATATCCGGTTAATCCCAGAAATTGTCGGATGTTCTTGACATTTTTGAGTGGCGGGTACTCGCGAACGGCTTCTAATTTCTTTGGATCAGGGCGTACACCGTTATTACCAATAATATGTCCTAGATATGCGACTTCTTTTTTCAAAACCTCACATTTATCCGGTTGTAATTTCAAGTTTGTTGCTTCTAATCGCTCCATTAATTCCTTATATATTTTCTCGTGCTCTTGAAGGTCTCTCGCGTAAATAACAATGTCGTCTAGATAGACAAAAATTCCCTTTCCGAGGAGCCCGCTCAATGTGAGATCCATGGCTCGCTGGAAAGTGGGAGGAGCGTTCCGCAAACCGAATGGCATACGCACAAACTCGAAGTGTCCACGGGGCGTGGTAAAAGCCGTCTTATGACGATCATCAGGCGACACTTCGATTTGATGGAATCCAGATGCTAAGTCAAATACTGAAAAATATTGTGCGCCTCCTAATTGGTCTAGTATGTCAGTGATGTTGGGAATGGGGTACGCATCGGGTATTGTCTTTTCATTTAACGCTCGATAGTCAAATACAACTCGCCATTTTTTATTGCCTTGTGAATCGGCTTTTTTAGGGACAACCCACACCGGACAGTTATAAGGCGAAGTGGATGGTATTATTATCCCCTTGCTGAGCATGTCTTCTATTTGTTTTTCTATTTCATTTTTTGTTACTTCTGGCCATCGGTATCCACGTGTATTGATGGGGTGATCGTCTACCGTGGGGATTCGATGTTGCAAAATTGTTGTACTGGTTAATAAATCTCCTGGGATCTGATACAAATGCGCGCTTTCTTTCAAGAGGTTTTCTATACTCAACCTTTCGTCCTCTTTTAATTCCGTCAATCTCAATAATTCAATTATTTCATTGTAACGCTCGTTGGTTACGTTTTCCGTGATTACGTAACATGATTCGTGATGTAAATCTTTTTCCCTATCTATGATGGAGCTCGTGAATTTCTTTATCAGGGGAGTACTTAATTCCCCATTAGTTATTTCCTTATTAATTATTGTGTTTTCTGGGTATTTCGATTTTTCTTCTAAGATAATGTTGAAAATTTCGTCTCCCTCTGGTTTTATTTTTCGCTGTTTTTCGTTGATTATTCCCTGTTTATACTTTTTTGTTTTGTCTTTACAACTCGCTTCTATTTTAACTGTTTCAATACCGCGTTTCGACTCTGATCGCGGATCATTTTCACAAATTCGACCTCCCGTGTATACGTGATTTCCGGCACCCTCGAGGGATTCTGTCCCTACCGTGCGTACGGCATCGACGCAGCTTTTCCTTTTTGTTAGACATGCCCGTTCTTGGGCGTCAGGTTTCTCAATCGGCATAATACAAAATTCAATACTATTTTTATTTTCATTTGATTCATTTACCTTTTCTTTGTTTCTGGTTTCTTTCAACCTATTTTTATTTTCACTTGATTCATTTACTTGTTCTTTGTTCCTGGTTTCTTTCAACCTATTTTTATTCATTCCGGCCTTACTAGTGTTAGCTTCTGCAAACATTTCGCTTACGAAATCTCCTTCGTTACCCAGTAATTTACCACAAACTCGAGATTTAAATGAACCGTGACTATCGACATCCTCGTGGGGTTCTTCCCCTAACGTCCATGCGATATCATCAGAACACGTAGCTTCTCCAACCGGTCCTGCCCATTCCTTGGTATCAGGTTTCCGCATTGCGAGAGAATTTACTTTATTTTTCTCAATAATTTCCTCAAGCGGTCCTGCCCATTCCCTTGGATCAGGATTCCGCGTTGCAAGATAATTAATTACACAATTCTCAGAGTCGTCTATCTTTACTAAAGTTCCCGAGGGATTAGGATTGGAATTTGTTAGCTTGCCACTAGTTTCCGTATTACCTTTAAGATCTTTAACTTCTGTATTTTGTATTATTTGATTCAAGAATGCTTCACGGGGTATTTCGCTGGTTTCGACATTACAAGTTATTTTATTCCAGAATTTATTTTCCTGCTGTATTACTTCATTATTATTTTCTGAATTTTCCAACATTATTTCTTTCACATAGTTCGTTTGATTTTCATTAATATAATAATTATGTTCCTCGTTATGGTTTTCGGGTGGTGTTATCGCATCTACAATTTTTCTATCGCGTACAAGGCGTGAATTATTGTCCGTTTGTTTTAATACAAAATCTACTTCTTTTGACACGATAATGCCGTCTGAACTACTGCGGATATTCTTTTTCTCCATATAGATTACTTCTTCCTTTGTTATTGAATTTGTCGTTGATATCTTTTTCTTGACATCCGCTGTTTGGTCATGAATAAAATTATCAAAGTCGTCTGTGTATCCTTTAAACGTTACAACTTCTTTCGAATTATCGCGTAATTCTACCGGATTCCTACCGGAAAGTCCCTCTTTTACTGTTTTCCTACATGTTGTCGGATCAGTCCGATCCTCATTGTTTACTAAATTATTTTCGAGCCTCTCTATTATGCTAATTAGTTCTTCATGGGTATTTTTCATATTGTCATGTGGACATGATTCCTGTTTTGATGTTTGTGATTCAAAATCTGACTTGACTTTATCTACTTCCATATAATTGTGCAATTTGATCTTTTTCATAGGTGGTTCTTTTGTTTTTATTATTCCATTAGTTTTTTCCATTAAATCTCCACAGATTTGCATTTTTCCTGTTACCTCGTTTATCATTTCATAAAAATTTCCTGAGTGGTCTTCTGTTCCTAGACGATTTATGGGATTCAAAAAAAATGTGTCTTTATCTACTGTTATTGGGTTTTCAGATTTGATTTTATTTTCCTTTGTTGAATTCGGTATCTCTATTATTTCCACCACGGGGTTGAATTGAACTTTCTTATTCTTCTTTAAGTTTTGTCTGTCAGTGTATTCCGTGCTCTTGAATGTATTATTTATTTCACGTCTTCTAGCTTCGATCGCGTTGTCTAATTCCTCTGATGGTATTAATCTCAAGACCGGAACCTGTATTTGTACATCATATGGATTGCTATTGGTTATGTAAATATAGGCTTTACCATTGTTATTGCTAACGAACCCGCGTTCTATGCTTATTCCTTTACCTGCATCCAGGGGAGGTAAGAAGCCTTCCCGTATTTCCAAATTTTTCACTCGCACGAAGCATAATTTGGTGGACCCTGCAGGGATAACAATAGTTTCCTGGGTTGCGAATGGTATTATAACGCTTTGCATTTTTAATTGCCTTTTTTCATAATCAATTTTCACACGGTTTCCACTTAAGTAATCTGTTCCCAGTATTCCGCCCTCTTTGATCGGAAAATTATGACTAACGATATGAAATGTTGTGTGACGACCAAACGCTTGTATGGTAACGTATCCCAATGTGTAAATTGAATTTTTAGTGATACCATTGAGTTGCAAAATTTCCTCACGATTTATAAGAATATTCGGGTTTAAGTATTGTATCTTTAAAATATTCGGCCCCGCCCCGGTATCTATCAGCAGGGTGATGGGAGATATTACTTCTTCTGCTGTCATTAACACCGTGGGTACGCTGCTTTCCATTTGCAGCCGAATATTAGAAATTTGCTTTACTCGAGATTCATGGCGAGTTTCTTGTTTATAATCACATTGATAGGGCGCGAAATCTGTGGGGTCTCCCTGGGCGCACCCGAACTCGGGAGTCCACTGCCGTTTCCCGTCCTACCATATTTTTCTTCGTTTGCTTGCCTACTCGGGCAGTCTCGAATGAAATGCCCGGGTTTCTTACAATAATGACACGTTCCTATGTAGTTATCGGTACCTCTGTTGGAATTTGTATAGTTTTCACTAGTATTGGGACGATTATTGTTCAATGGTTGCGAATAATTGTTACGATATGGACATATATGAGCCCCATGGCCTTCCCTTTTACATATCTGACAGTGAATTTCTCCAGAATCTGGATAGCGTAAATTCTGTGGTACTTGAGCGCGAGACAGATTCGCTAAACCCGAGGGCTTAGTGGGTAGTCGGGAACATGTACTAGCGGAATGACCAGGTTTTTTGCAAATTTGACAGAATATTGATGAAACTCTAGATCTTTCAGGTGGGAAGATTTGGTAGCAGCGGTCAGCTGTGTGTCCTCGTTTGTTACATATTTGGCATATTGTAAGTTGAGGGGGCTCGATGGAGTCATTATTTTTTGTCGGTGGAAAAATTCTAAAACATGTATCTGCCAAATGCCCGGTTTTCTTACAAATTTGACATATACGCGGCCCGTTTTCTCTGTTCGCTTGGTCCTGGGAGTTATTGGGTTGAATCTGTTTAATTTCTTTTGCTGTACATCCCCTAGCGGTATGCCCCTTTTTGTCGCAAAGTTGACAATTCAGTTCGTCGGTTGTTACAACATGAATTCCGCGTTTTCCTTCTAACTTGCTTGGTTTCGGTTCGGGAGGTGGTCTACTACCGCTACGTAAGGCTGCTTGTGATATTAACTGTTTTTCAATTTGTACCGCTTTTGCGATTAACTCGTCTAGGTTTCTTTCGAAAGATAAACGTTGTTCAATCTCTGGTTTCAAACCGTGTAAGAAACACGTTGGGAGACTTTCCTTCGTATTATCTATGAAAGCGGTGGTCATGGGATTTTCTTCGTTTGCATCATAATTTTCGAGAATTAGATTTCCAAGATCTCGTACGCGGTTAGCATATGCAATTACTGATTCATTTTCGCGCTGATAAATAGTTCCTAATTCTCCTTGGAGTTGGTAAACGTTTCGCTTTGGCGCATAGAGATTTTTAAGAAACTTTTCTAATTCAGAAATACTTTCAAACGTGCGGCCCTGGATGGTACGACGCGGCTCTCCCATGATTTTTACGCGAACGGCTTTTACTAAGTTAGATTCGGCTCCTGGTCCCATCATTACTAAAGCCTCTCTACAGCCCTGAATGAACATTCCCAATGACATCGTGTGTCCATCGTAGTTGGGGATCACCGCAAGGGCGTCCCTTAGAGATAAAGTTTGATTATTAACCATTGCGGGAAGAGTAGCCTTTTGATGTTCTGGGTTTCTTGAGGGTGGTGCGGAGGGAAATTTGAATTGAAATTGTTGCGGAAGATCGTTAGTTCGGGTTGGTTTTTCCTCTGAATCTTTTGAACACCCAGGTTCTGCTGGATCTTGTTTTAGGAAAAAGGTGTCTGACAATTTCCTCGGCAGAATATGGGGGGGCTTTCAATATTGGTCTTAGCTTTATTCCGTCGGTAGATTTAGTACTTGACTTTGGAGAATGAGTTCTTCCTTTTGGAGTGGGTTCGAAATCTTTATCTAAGGTTTTATTAAATGGGGTTGTTCCACCAAGAGGCGTATAGAATGATTCGTTACTACTGGCTGAGTCGGCGAACGTTACTCTATTTTTAGATGTGGGTGGCGTATTTTCGTTCGTAGTTTGCAATAATGGAGGTTGTTCAGTAACCGGTGTATTATGAGCTGACAATTCTAGGAGTCGTGGAACTTCTGTCGTGGAGTTATTAGCGGCATCAATTTGAGCTAGCACGGGGTGATACTCGATGGCTCGTAAACCTGTTTGCGTAACAAATCCCCCAACTAAGGCTAGCCCGCTGTTTACGGGATCATTTTCAATTCGTTGGCGTACTTGTTGTGTGAATTCTGCAAATGTCCTTGCGTCCGAATAATCAGTAATCTTTAAAAAGTCGTTCGGCCAATTTGCAAAATCGCTACTGTCAAAGTCTTCTTCGTTATAAGATTTAGTGTCGTCGTCCTCGTTAATGACTCGAATTCCTTCGGGTCCTATGCTTTCGTTGTCTTCGTCAATCAATTCTTCAATAATTTCTCCGCCAGTTGCTTCAGATTTATCGTCTTTTAACGGGCTCTTGGGAATTTCTATTACGGGATGGATGGTTTCCTGGGGGTTCGATTCGTCAGACTGAGGTTCTTGTTCAAATAATGTTTCGCAAGGTGTTAGTTCGTCAGTGACTGAGGTTTCTATATCTTCGGGTATAAGTGGATTATTTGATGTAGTTGCTTCACCGATATCCTCTAGTGTATTGGTTTTGTTTTTTGGTTTGCGTCTTCTTTCGCATAGATATTCATTAGTTTTAAATCCACTAAGGTCCTTTTTGGATCGAGTTGACGACATTTGGTTTTATCGTATTTTTACTTTACTACACCTTTTTAAAGTATTGGTACCTAACTCTCTGTCTAGTATAAGTCCTGGGGTATTTTTTGTTTAATCTTGGTTGTCCCAAAAACATGTGGAGAAGCCAGAGCATAAAATTGTTAAATATTACTTCTAACCATTCAAACAGCATCGGGAAAATCAAACGTATGGGGTTGGATGTTTACTCGAGTTTCCCTTTTCTGTGTAACTTCTTACTCAACAGTGATAGTTCTTAAGGGAGGTTATAGTTATTACGAGAGACTTTATTCAGCTTTGAATTATTTTCCGGAATCATAAGTAGTTTGTCTTGAAATCTCTTGAGTTGAAATTTTTATTTCTTTCTTTTCGGAGGGTTCTGAAAGTGATGTTTCAATACTAAGATTTTTCGGGTGCTGTATCAATTGTGGTGTACGTGAATTTGGCGAAAAATTAAGTTTATCAGTATCTTCGACCGTAATGTCTTTTTCTGTGTTTGGTACTTTGCTCACGGTTTCAAGATATGTAAGGAAATCACTCCCAATTGGGTGATACCGTAATTTCTTTAAGTTGAGTGTTTTTGTTTTTCTAATTAAATGTTCATCCATTAATTTTTCTGAGGCGACGTGTACGTCTGGCTCTGTTCTTTGTTAATTTCTTCTTTAGCTTGATCTATTTTAGTTACAGTGTTTGATTTATTATTTTCCATTAAGTAAAGTAGCGTTTGGGCAGCAATTGCAGTCGCTTTGCGTGCCTGATATTTCCGACCGCCTCGGCGTTTTCCCATTGATCCTTAATTTCTACAGTCGAGTCGAGATTCTTGTGCGAGAAACGTGCGCAGATTGGGTAAAATAATGGGATAAGTTTTCGTTGTGCAAAGTGGATGCACTCAATCACACCTTAATGCCTAAAAATGTTTCTGATGTGCAAGAATGTAGCACCTGTATCAGAACAAGCGTGACGTGCAGTACGTATGCACCTCTTTCAAACCTTAATGCCTAAAAAATGAGTTTCGATATGATCGGGACAAGCGGGTATGCATCACATTCATACAACCTTAATGCCTAAAAATGTTTCTGATGTGCAAGAATGTAGCACCTGTATCAGAACAAGCGTGACGTGCAGTACGTATGCACCTCTTTCAAACCTTAATGCCTAAAAAATGAGTTTCGATGTGATCGGGACAAGCGGGTACGCATCACATTCATACAACCTTAATGCCTAAAAATGTTTCTGATGTGCAAGAATGTAGCACCTGTATCAGAACAAGCGTGACGTGCAGTACGTATGCACCTCTTTCAAACCTTAATGCCTAAAAAATGAGTTTCGATATGATCGGGACAAGCGGGTATGCATCACATTCATACAACCTTAATGCCTAAAAATGTTTCTGATGTGCAAGAATGTAGCACCTGTATCAGAACAAGCGTGACGTGCAGTACGTATGCACCTCTTTCATACCTTAATGCCTAAAAAATGTTTCGATATGATCGGGACAAGCGGGTATGCATCACATTCATACAACCTTAATGCCTAAAAATGTTTCTGATGTGCAAGAATGTAGCACCTGTATCAGAACAAGCGTGACGTGCAGTACGTATGCACCTCTTTCAAACCTTAATGCCTAAAAAATGTTTCGATATGATCGGGACAAGCGGGTATGCATCACATTCATACAACCTTAATGCCTAAAAATGAGTTTGTGAACTTATTTTCTAAACTTAAGCCTAAAAAGATTTTTCAAGGAGTAGGTATTTTCGACTGCAGAAATCTAGATCGGTAAATTTTTTATTAAATCACACCGATGTTAATGTATGTAAAAAAAAAATTATTTATTCAATCGAGCAGAACGTACGGTTTCGTGTTTTATTTTATTGAATTTTATTCTATTTTCGTCCCGGTATTAAGTCTTGCATAGTTAATTTTTCGGGTTTTACGTCCCTTTTGCGAGAGGTACACCTTTCTTTCAGAAGCCGCTAACTCTGTATTTTTCAATTCAAAATATTTCAAGAACGTTGCTTGATTTATTGGGTCGGTAATAACTGATGAAATTTCCGAAGGGTGTTCAATCTCCCTTTCGGTATCGGGTAACTTCTTCTGTTTTAGCATTTGAAAGCATTTCGGATTTCTTCACTGTATAATTAACACTTTTGTTTCACATGTCTTTCCTTTTATTTAATTCGTGCTTCAGTTGGTTTATTTCACACCATATCGCGATTGAAACCACTCTATAAGATCCCGGACGAGCCCCCAAATTTGTTACGTCAAAACTTCGGTTGAGATTTAAATCAACTTCGGATTTACACGCTTGTGTCACCGCCTCAGTTTCGGGTTCCCGTACTCTGGTCAGTGAAAGCTAAAGCTTCCCCTTTACCACACCTGACTAAGAACACTGAGTGGCAGCCTCGCTTTCGAGTCCTAACCTTTCGGAAATTTACTCGGGACAGAGGCACGAGTGGTTTGTCGGATAAAGAGTGAATAAACGTTAGGGAGGGGAATTGTCGTTTGAATCTAGGGTAAATATAAGATATTCCAAAATAGGGTAAAAATTTAATAATCGCGAGAAAAATAATAAAAGTTTGATTTACTTACTGTTACTGGTGATGCAGGCCGGTTGACTCAGTTCTGGGTGGAAGGTTGATGATGGTTTACGTTGTTGAAATAATTTGCGAAACTCACTCTAATTCGATGCAATGATTAAGTTTATTAAAGTAAGTGCAAAAACTGAATAAATGTGCGTTCGATATTCCCGTTACAATCTAAGTTTAAAGCTGAGTACAAATCGTATAAAATTATTCTAAGTCCAACGTAAAATAAATTCTTTAAAATAATCAAACTTCTCAAAAATAATCAAAGTCGAAGATCGCGCAAAATTCCAATGAGCCAATGATTTTAGTAAGTTCCAACACAACAAAAATTTATTAAGTTCCAAGGTGAAATTCCAAAGTTTGAAATAATTCAAGTCGAGAATTATTCTAAGTCCAAAGTAAAAATTCCAAAGTTTGAAATAAATCGGAAATTTTCTAAGTCCAAAGTTAAATTTCCAAAGTTTGAAATAAATCGGAAATTTTCTAAGTCCAAAGTTAAAATTCCAAAGTTTGAAATAAATCGGAAATTTTCTAAGTCCAAAGTTAAAACTCCAAAGTTTGAAATAAATCGGAAATTTTCTAAGTCCAAAGTTAAAACTCCAAAGTTTGAAATAAATCGGAAATTTTCTAAGTCCAAAGTTAAAACTCCAAAGTTTGAAATAAATCGGAAATTTTCTAAGTCCAAGGTGGAAATAAATCAGAATTTTCTAAGTCCAAGTTGGAAATAAATCAAAATTTTCTAAGTCTTTTAATGGACTTAGAAGATTTTACGAAGGGGCTCGATTGGAACTCACGATGATCGAACTGCACGCGAAGATGACTTCGGGAATAGCTCCCGCCGGACTGCATGATCGAGCTTCCGAAGCTCGGTTTATATAGGGGTTTGACCATAATAGGTATACGTATTCATATTAGTGTGGGTGATTTCTTGGAATTATTTCATGGTGTTGGGGCAGTAGTGTCCCCTTCTTAAGATTTCGCAATAGGCACAACCCCTTTCAAAACTAATCGCATCTCGATCTCTATTTTCCTTGTGCGATGTTACTGGGTCTGCATTTTGTTCTACCCTGTAGTGGCTGCTTCAGTGCAGGCGACTCTTCGTTGCTGCTAGTCGCTTGCAGTAGCGATGCAGTGCGAGGGTTCGTAATATGATACTCGATCGACGCCGACACAGGGAAGTGTTGACAGATCGCAGTGAGGAAAAGCGGCGGCGAAAAAAATGCAATGCTCCTCTCGAGCTGCTAATGATGTTTATAAAACGTGCTCTTCCCGATCAACCAATCAAAACGCTTGCTGCGTTCCCTCAGGCGTTTCTACGTCGCAACTAAGAATGCGCGACGTAGAAGGCAAGATTTTATCCGTCTCCAATGTTCAATAATTATAAGGATCACTCCGTCGTTTTATAGTCGAGAGTTAATTTTTAATAAATATTTTTACTGTTTGTCCTGACTGCAATGATTTGTTGCATTTTTTCCTGATGGTTCCATGCTTGCAAATAGCTTTGGAAACATGGACAACTATTTATTATATTTTTTTATCATTACCGAATTTATCATACAACCAAATGCATAAATTGATTTATCGCGATTGCGGTATATTCCCTTTAAATAATTCTGTTGCATGAACGCGGAACGAAAAGTGCGTCCGGCAGCCAGAGGAATTCGTGGAGGAGATATAGGTCACGAGTACGAGTGCGTACGAGCAGGAATTTCATCTCGATGCGACAGTGATTAATTGGCCCTGGAGTGTTTATTTGGCCTTGGCGACGGGCTAGATACGCTCGGTCCGAGCGAACCAGTGGTTGCAGCAAATGCAGCTCAGACTCGGTCCGTATACCGGAGCGATTTCACACATATATACACCACTGATTCTCGCACGGACACGCTGCCGTTTGTTAGTCGGCGGAGCGTTTGGCGGAGGAGGAAGAGGAGGCCGTAGCGCTTCCTTCTTTCCTCTGTTTCTCCCTGCCATGCGATAATGCACACATGTGTCGCATCGCCGCGCTCCAAGACAACCATCCCTACTGTTTCCTCGTCATTTTACCTCCTCTCCTTCACAACTCGTTGAGAGCTAAGCGCACTTTTGCGAGTTTTCGATTAGTAATTTTTTGTTTTTAAGAGTATAATTTGAGCGTTACGCCAGGACGTAACAGCTGATTGCCGCATTTTCGCTTGCGGCATCATTGCCAAACGAGTTTTGACGATGCAAAACGATGCATTTGCACAAAATTAAGGTTTTTGTCATTCGGAGACCGAGTTTACACGCGTGCAGCGCTCGCAAAACGTGACGGCTCAATTTGGCTGATTGACGCATTTTCTCTCGCGGCAACGTTGCCAAATGAGTTTTGACGATGCAAAACGATGCATTTGCACAAAATTAAGGTTTTTGTCATTCGGAGACCGAGTTTACACGCGTGCAGCGCTCGCAAAACGTGACGGCTCAATTTGGCTGATAGACGCATTTTCGCTCGCGGCAACGTTGCCAAATGAGTTTTGACGATGCAAAACGATGCATTTGCACAAAATTAAGGTTTTTGTCATTCGGAGACCGAGTTCACACGCGTGCAGCGTTTGCAAAACGTGATGGCTCAATTTGGCTGATTGACGCATTTTCGCTCGCGGCAACGTTGCCAAACGAGTTTTGACGATGCAAAACGATGCAATTAAACAAAATTAAGGGTTTTGACATTCGGAGATCGAGTTAACATGGGTGCAGCGCTCGCAAGACGAGATGGCTTGATTTGGCTGTTTGACGCTTTTTCGCTCGCGGCATCGGTGCCAAACGAGTTTTAACAATGTAAAACGTGATGCATTTGCACAAAATACAGGTTTTTGATACTCGGCGACCGAGTTTACATGAGTGCCACGCGCGCAGAACGCGATAGCTTGATTTGGCTGATTGACGCATTTTCGCTTGCGGCATCATTGCCAAACGAGTTTTGACGATGCAAAACGATGCATTTAAACAAAATTAAGGCTTTTGACATTCGGAGACCAAGTTTACATGCGTGCAGCGCTCGCAAAACGCGATGGCTCGATTTGGCTGAGTGACGCTTTTTCGCAAGCGGCATCGGTGCAAAACGAGTTTTGACGATGCAAAACGATGCATTTGCACAAAATTAAGGTTTTTGTCATTCGGAGACCGAGTTTACACGCGTGCAGCGCTCGCAAAACGTGACGGCTCAATTTGGCTGATAGACGCATTTTCGCTCGCGGCAACGTTGCCAAATGAGTTTTGACGATGCAAAACGATGCATTTGCACAAAATTAAGGTTTTTGTCATTCGGAGACCGAGTTCACACGCGTGCAGCGTTTGCAAAACGTGATGGCTCAATTTGGCTGATTGACGCATTTTCGCTCGCGGCAACGTTGCCAAACGAGTTTTGACGATGCAAAACGATGCAATTAAACAAAATTAAGGGTTTTGACATTCGGAGATCGAGTTAACATGGGTGCAGCGCTCGCAAGACGAGATGGCTTGATTTGGCTGTTTGACGCTTTTTCGCTCGCGGCATCGGTGCCAAACGAGTTTTAACAATGTAAAACGTGATGCATTTGCACAAAATACAGGTTTTTGATACTCGGCGACCGAGTTTACATGAGTGCCACGCGCGCAGAACGCGATAGCTTGATTTGGCTGATTGACGCATTTTCGCTTGCGGCATCATTGCCAAACGAGTTTTGACGATGCAAAACGATGCATTTAAACAAAATTAAGGCTTTTGACATTCGGAGACCAAGTTTACATGCGTGCAGCGCTCGCAAAACGCGATGGCTCGATTTGGCTGAGTGACGCTTTTTCGCAAGCGGCATCGGTGCAAAACGAGTTTTGACGATGCAAAACGATGCATTTGCACAAAATTAAGGTTTTTGTCATTCGGAGACCGAGCTTACACGCGTGCAGCGCTCGCAAAACGTGACGGCTCAATTTGGCTGATAGACGCATTTTCGCTCGCGGCATCTTTGCGCAACGAATTTTGAAGATGTAAAACGATGCATTTGCACAAAATTAAGGTTTTTGTCATTCGGAGACCGAGTTTACATGCGTGCAGCGCTCGCAAAACGCAATGGCTCGATTTGGCTGATTGACGCTTTTTCGCTCGCGGCATCGGTGCAAAACGAGTTTTGCCGATGCAAAACGATGCATTTGCACAAAATTAAGGTTTTTGTCATTCGGAGACCGAGGCGTGCAGCGCTCGCAAAACGTGACGGCTCAATTTGGCTGATTGACGCATTTTCGCTTGCGGCATCGTTGCCAAACGAATTTTGAAGATGTAAAACGATGCATTTGCACAAAATTAAGGTTATTGTCATTCGGAGACCGAGTTTACATGCGTGCAGCGCTCGCAAAACGCAATAGCTCGATTTGGCTGATTGACGCTTTTTCGCTCGCGGCATCGGTGCCAAACGAGTTTTAACGATGTAAAACGATGCATTTGCACAAAATACAGGTTTTTGATACTCGGCGACCGAGTTTACATGAGTGCTACGCGCGCAGAACGCGATAGCTTGATTTGGCTGATTGACGCATTTTCGCTAGCGGCATCATTGCCAAACGAGTTTTGACGATGCAAAACGATGCATTTAAACAAAATTAAGGCTTTTGACATTCGGAGACCGAGTTTACATTTAAGGTTTTTGTCATTCGAAGATCGAGTTTACATGAGTGCAGCTCTCGCAAAACGCAATGGCTCGATTTGGCTGACTGACGCTTTTTCGCCCGCGGCATCGGTGCCAAACGAGTTTTAACGATGTAAAACGATGCATTTGCACAAAATACAGGTTTTTGATACTCGGCGACCGAGTTTACATGAGTGCCACGCGCGCAGAACGCGATGGCTTGATTTGGCTGTTTGACGCTTTTTCGCTCGCGGCATCGGTGCCAAACGAGTTTTAACGATGTAAAACGATGCATTGGCACAACATAAAGGTTTTTGATACTCGGCGACCGAGTTTACATGAGTGCCACGCGCGCAGAACGCGATGGCTTGAGTTGGCTGTTTCACGCTTTTTCGCTCGCGGCATCGGTGCCAAACGAGTTTTAACGATGTAAAACGATGCATTGGCACAACATAAAGGTTTTTGATACTCGGTGACCGAGTTTACATGAGTGCCACGCGCGCAGAACGCGATAGCTTCATTTGGCTGATTGACGCATTTTCGCTAGCGGCATCATTGCCAAACGAGTTTTGACGATGCAAAACGATGCATTTAAACAAAATTAAGGCTTTTGACATTCGGAGACCGAGTTTACATGCGTGCAGCGCTCGCAAAACGCGATGGCTCGATTGGCTGAGTGACGCTTTTTCGCTCGCGGCATCGGTGCCAAACGAGTTTTGACGATGCAAAACGATGCATTTGCACATAATTAAGGTTTTTGTCATTCGGAGACCGAGTTTACACGCGTGCAGCGTTTGCAAAACGTGATGGCTCAATTTGGCTGATTGACGCATTTTCGCTCGCGGCAACGTTGCCAAATGAGTTTTGACGATGCAAAACGATGCATTTGCACAAAATTAAGGTTTTTGTCATTCGGAGACCGAGTTTACACGCGTGCAGCGTTTGCAAAACGCGATGGCTCAATTTGGCTGATTGACGCATTTTCGCTCGCGGCAACGTAGCCAAACGAGTTTTGACGATGCAAAACGATGCAATTAAACAAAATTAAGGGTTTTGACATTCGGAGATCGAGTTAACATTGGTGCAGCGCTCGCAAGACGAGATGGCTTGATTTGGCTGTTTGACGCTTTTTCGCTCGCGGCATCGGTGCCAAACGAGTTTTAACAATGTAAAACGTGATGCATTTGCACAATATACAGGTTTTTGATACTCGGCGACCGAGTTTACATGAGTGCCACGCGCGCAGAACGCGATAGCTTGATTTGGCTGATTGCCGCATTTTCGCTTGCGGCATCATTGCCAAACGAGTTTTGACGATGCAAAACGATGCATTTGCACAAAATTAAGGTTTTTGTCATTCGGAGACCGAGTTTACACGCGTGCAGCGCTCGCAAAACGTGACGGCTCAATTTGGCTGATTGACGCATTTTCGCTCGCGGCATCGTTGCCAAACGAATTTTGAAGATGTAAAACGATGCATTTGCACAAAGGTAAGGTTTTTGTCATTCGGAGACCGAGTTTACATGCGTGCAGCGCTCGCAAAACGCGATGGCTCAATTTGGCTGATTGACGCATTTTCGCTCGCGGCAACGTAGCCAAACGAGTTTTGACGATGCAAAACGATGCAATTAAACAAAATTAAGGGTTTTGACATTCGGAGATCGAGTTAACATTGGTGCAGCGCTCGCAAGACGAGATGGCTTGATTTGGCTGTTTGACGCTTTTTCGCTCGCGGCATCGGTGCCAAACGAGTTTTAACAATGTAAAACGTGATGCATTTGCACAATATACAGGTTTTTGATACTCGGCGACCGAGTTTACATGAGTGCCACGCGCGCAGAACGCGATAGCTTGATTTGGCTGATTGCCGCATTTTCGCTTGCGGCATCATTGCCAAACGAGTTTTGACGATGCAAAACGATGCATTTGCACAAAATTAAGGTTTTTGTCATTCGGAGACCGAGTTTACACGCGTGCAGCGCTCGCAAAACGTGACGGCTCAATTTGGCTGATTGACGCATTTTCGCTCGCGGCATCGTTGCCAAACGAATTTTGAAGATGTAAAACGATGCATTTGCACAAAGGTAAGGTTTTTGTCATTCGGAGACCGAGTTTACATGCGTGCAGCGCTCGCAAAACGCGATGGCTCGATTTGGCTGACTGACGCTTTTTCGCTCGCGGCATCGGTGCCAAACGAGTTTTAACGATGTAAAACGATGCATTGGCACAACATAAAGGTTTTTGATACTCGGCGACCGAGTTTACATGTGTGCCACGCGCGCAGAACGCGATAGCTTCATTTGGCTGATTGACGCATTTTCGCTAGCGGCATCATTGCCAAACGAGTTTTGACGATGCAAAACGATGCAATTAAACAAAATTAAGGCTTTTGACATTCGGAGATCGAGTTTACATGCGTGCAGCGCTCGCAAGACGAGATGGCTTGATTTGGCTGTTTGACGCTTTTTCGCTCGCGGCATCGGTGCCAAACGAGTTTTAACAATGTAAAACGTGATGCATTTGCACAAAATACAGGTTTTTGATACTCGGCGACCGAGTTTACATGAGTGCCACGCGCGCAGAACGCGATAGCTTGATTTGGCTGATTGACGCATTTTCGCTTGCGGAATCATTGCCAAACGAGTTTTGACGATGCAAAACGATGCATTTGCACAAAATTAAGGTTTTTGTCATTCGGAGACCGAGTTTACACGCGTGCAGCGCTCGCAAAACGTGACGGCTCAATTTGGCTGATTGACGCATTTTCGCTCGCGGCATCGTTGCCAAACGAATTTTAAAGATGTAAAACGATGCATTTGCACAAAATTAAGGTTTTTGTCATTCGGAGACCGAGTTTACATGCGTGCAGCGCTCGCAAAACGCGATGGCTCGATTGGCTGAGTGACGCTTCTTCGCTAGCGGCATCGGTGCAAAACGAGTTTTGACGATGCAAAACGATGCATTTGCACAAAATTAAGGTTTTTGTCATTCGGAGACCGACTTTACACGCGTGCAGCGCTCGCAAAACGTGACGGCTCAATTTGGCTGATAGACGCATTTTCGCTCGCGGCATCGTTGCCAAACGAATTTTGAAGATGTAAAACGATGCATTTGCACAAAATTAAGGTTTTTGTCATTCGGAGACCGAGTTTACATGCGTGCCGCGCTCCCTCAACGCAATGGCTCGATTTGGCTGATTGACGCTTTTTCGCTCGCGGCATCGGTGCCAAACGAGTTTTAACGATGTAAAACGATGCATTTGCACAAAATACAGGTTTTTGATACTCGGCGACCGAGTTTACATGAGTGCCACGCGCGCAGAACGCGATAGCTTGATTTGGCTGATTGACGCATTTTCGCTAGCGGCATCATTGCCAAACGAGTTTTGACGATGCAAAACGATGCATTTAAACAAAATTAAGGCTTTTGACATTCGGAGACCGAGTTTACATGCGTGCAGCGCTCGCAAAACGCGATGGCTCGATTGGCTAAGTGACGCTTTTTCGCTCGCGGCATCGGTGCCAAACGAGTTTTGACGATGCAAAACGATGCATTTGCACAAAATTAAGGTTTTTGTCATTCGGAGACCGAGTTTACACGCGTGCAGCGTTTGCAAAACGTGATGGCTCAATTTGTCTGATTGACGCATTTTCGCTCGCGGCAACGTTGCCAAATGAGTTTTGACGATGCAAAACGATGCATTTGCACAAAATTAAGGTTTTTGTCATTCGGAGACAGAGTTCACACGCGTGCAGCGTTTGCAAAACGTGATGGCTCAATTTGGCTGATTGACGCATTTTCGCTCGCGGCAACGTTGCCAAACGAGTTTTGACGATGCAAAACGATGCAATTAAACAAAATTAAGGGTTTTGACATTCGGAGATCGAGTTAACATGGGTGCAGCGCTCGCAAGACGAGATGGCTTGATTTGGCTGTTTGACGCTTTTTCGCTCGCGGCATCGGTGCCAAACGAGTTTTAACAATGTAAAACGTGATGCATTTGCACAAAATACAGGTTTTTGATACTCGGCGACCGAGTTTACATGAGTGCCACGCGCGCAGAACGCGATAGCTTGATTTGGCTGATTGACGCATTTTCGCTTGCGGCATCATTGCCAAACGAGTTTTGACGATGCAAAACGATGCATTTAAACAAAATTAAGGCTTTTGACATTCGGAGACCAAGTTTACATGCGTGCAGCGCTCGCAAAACGCGATGGCTCGATTTGGCTGAGTGACGCTTTTTCGCAAGCGGCATCGGTGCAAAACGAGTTTTGACGATGCAAAACGATGCATTTGCACAAAATTAAGGTTTTTGTCATTCGGAGACCGAGCTTACACGCGTGCAGCGCTCGCAAAACGTGACGGCTCAATTTGGCTGATAGACGCATTTTCGCTCGCGGCATCTTTGCGCAACGAATTTTGAAGATGTAAAACGATGCATTTGCACAAAATTAAGGTTTTTGTCATTCGGAGACCGAGTTTACATGCGTGCAGCGCTCGCAAAACGCAATGGCTCGATTTGGCTGATAGACGCTTTTTCGCTCGCGGCATCGGTGCCAAACGAGTTTTAACGATGTAAAACGATGCATTTGCACAAAATACAGGTTTTTGATACTCGTCGACCGAGTTTACATGAGTGCCACGCGCGCAGAACGCGATAGCTTGATTTGGCTGATTGACGCATTTTCGCTAGCGGCATCATTGCCAAACGAGTTTTGACGATGCAAATCGATGCATTTAAACAAAATTAAGGCTTTTGACATTCGGAGAACGAGTTTACATTTAAGGTTTTTGTCATTCGGAGACCGAGTTTACACGCGTGCAGCGCTTGCAAAACGTGACGGCTCAATTTGGCTGATTGACGCATTTTCGCTCGCGGCATCGTTGCCAAACGAATTTTGATGATGTAAAACGATGCATTTGCACAAAATTAAGGTTTTTGTCATTCGAAGACCGAGTTTACATGAGTGCAGCTCTCGCAAAACGCAATGGCTCGATTTGGCTGACTGACGCATTTTCGCTCGCGGCAACGTTGCCAAACGAGTTTTGACGATGCAAAACGATGCAATTAAACAAAATTAAGGGTTTTGACATTCGGAGATCGAGTTAACATGGGTGCAGCGCTCGCAAGACGAGATGGCTTGATTTGGCTGTTTGACGCTTTTTCGCTCGCGGCATCGGTGCCAAACGAGTTTTAACAATATAAAACGTGATGCATTTGCACAAAATACAGGTTTTTGATACTCGGCGACCGAGTTTACATGAGTGCCACGCGCGCAGAACGCGATAGCTTGATTTGGCTGATTGACGCATTTTCGCTTGCGGCATCATTGCCAAACGAGTTTTGACGATGCAAAACGATGCATTTAAACAAAATTAAGGCTTTTGACATTCGGAGACCAAGTTTACATGCGTGCAGCGCTCGCAAAACGCGATGGCTCGATTTGGCTGAGTGACGCTTTTTCGCTAGCGGCATCGGTGCAAAACGAGTTTTGACGATGCAAAACGATGCATTTGCACAAAATTAAGGTTTTTGTCATTCGGAGACCGAGTTTACACGCGTGCAGCGCTCGCAAAACGTGACGGCTCAATTTGGCTGATAGACGCATTTTCGCTCGCGGCATCTTTGCGCAACGAATTTTGAAGATGTAAAACGATGCATTTGCACAAAATTAAGGTTTTTGTCATTCGGAGACCGAGTTTACATGCGTGCAGCGCTCGCAAAACGTGACGGCTCAATTTGGCTGATAGACGCTTTTTCGCTAGCGGCATCGGTGCAAAACGAGTTTTGACGATGCAAAACGATGCATTTGCACAAAATTAAGGTTTTTGTCATTCGGAGACCGAGTTTACACGCGTGCAGCGCTCGCAAAACGTGACGGCTCAATTTGGCTGATAGACGCATTTTCGCTCGCGGCATCGTTGCCAAACGAATTTTGAAGATGTAAAACGATGCATTTGTACAAAATTAAGGTTTTTGTCATTCGGAGACCGAGTTTACATGCGTGCAGCGCTCGCAAAACGCAATGGCTCGATTTGGCTGATAGACGCTTTTTCGCTCGCAGCATCGGTGCCAAACGAGTTTTAACGATGTAAAACGATGCATTTGCACAAAATACAGGTTTTTGATACTCGTCGACCGAGTTTACATGAGTGCCACGCGCGCAGAACGCGATAGCTTGATTTGGCTGATTGACGCATTTTCGCTAGCGGCATCATTGCCAAACGAGTTTTGACGATGCAAATCGATGCATTTAAACAAAATTAAGGCTTTTGACATTCGGAGACCGAGTTTACATTTAAGGTTTTTGTCATTCGGAGACCGAGTTTACACGCGTGCAGCGCTTGCAAAACGTGACGGCTCAATTTGGCTGATTGACGCATTTTCGCTCGCGGCATCGTTGCCAAACGAATTTTGAAGATGTAAAACGATGCATTTGCACAAAATTAAGGTTTTTGTCATTCGAAGACCGAGTTTACATGAGTGCAGCTCTCGCAAAACGCAATAACTCGATTTGGCTGACTGACGCATTTTCGCTCGCGGCAACGTTGCCAAACGAGTTTTGACGATGCAAAACGATGCAATTAAACAAAATTAAGGGTTTTGACATTCGGAGATCGAGTTAACATGCGTGCAGCGCTCGCAAAACGAGATGGCTTGATTTGGCTGTTTGACGCTTTTCCGCTCGCGGCATCGGTACCAAACGAGTTTTAACGATGTAAAACGATGCCTTTGCACAAAATTAAGGTTTTTGACATTCGGAGATCGAGTTAACATGCGTGCAGCGCTCGCAAAACGGGATGGCTTGATTTGGCTGTTTGACGCTTTTTCGCTCGCGGCATCGGTGCCAAACGAGTTTTAACGATGTAAAACGATGCATTAGCACAAAATTAAGGTTTTTGACATTCGGAGATCGAGTTTACATGCGTGCAGCGCTCGCAAAACGCGATGGCTCGATTTGGCTGAATGACGCTTTGTCGCTCGTGGCATCGGTGCCAAACGAATTTTGAAGATGCAAAACGATGCATTTGCACAAAATTAAGGTTTTTGTCATTCGGAGATCGAGATTACATGCGTGCAGCGCTCGCAAAACGAGATGGCTCGATTTGAGTGTTTGACGCCTTTTCGCTCGCTGTATCGTTGCCAAACGAGTTTTGACGATGCAAAACGATGCATTTGCACAAAATTAAGGTTTTTGTCATTCGGAGACCGAGTTTACATGCGTGCAGCGATCGCAAAACGCGATGGCTCGATTTGGCTGTTTGACGCTTTTTCGCTCGCGGCATCGGTGCCAAACGAGTTTACACGATGTAAAACGATGCATTTGCACAAAATAAAGGTTTTTGATACTCGGCGACCGAGTCTACATGAGTGCCACTCGTGCAAAACGCGATAGCTCGATTTGGCTGTTAGACGCTTTTTTGTTCGTGCATCGGTGGCAAACGAGTTCTAACAATGCAAAACGATGCATTTGCACAAAATTAAGGTTTTTCACATTCGGAGATCGAGTTAACATGCGTGCAGCGCTCGCAAAACGAGATGGCTTGATTTGGCTGTTTGACGCTTTTTCGCTCGCGGCATCGGTGCCAAACGAGTTTTAACAATGTAAAACGTGATGCATTTGCACAAAATACAGGTTTTTGATACTCGGCGACCGAGTTTACATGAGTGCCACGCGCGCACAACGCGATAGCTTGATTTGGCTGATTGACGCATTTTCGCTTGCGGCATCATTGCCAAACGAGTTTTGACGATGCAAAACGATGCATTTAAACAAAATTAAGGCTTTTGACATTCGGAGACCAAGTTTACATGCGTGCAGCGCTCGCAAAACGCGATGGCTCGATTTGGCTGAGTGACGCTTTTTCGCTAGCGGCATCGGTGCAAAACGAGTTTTGACGATGCAAAACGATGCATTTGCACAAAATTAAGGTTTTTGTCATTCGGAGACCGAGTTTACACGCGTGCAGCGCTCGCAAAACGTGACGGCTCAATTTTGCTGATAGACGCATTTTCGCTCGCGGCATCGTTGCCAAACGAATTTTGAAGATGTAAAACGATGCATTTGTACAAAATTAAGGTTTTTGTCATTCGGAGACCGAGTTTACATGCGTGCAGCGCTCGCAAAACGCAATGGCTCGATTTGGCTGATAGACGCTTTTTCGCTCGCGGCATCGGTGCCAAACGAGTTTTAACGATGTAAAACGATGCATTTGCACAAAATACAGGTTTTTGATACTCGTCGACCGAGTTTACATGAGTGCCACGCGCGCAGAACGCGATAGCTTGATTTGGCTGATTGACGCATTTTCGCTAGCGGCATCATTGCCAAACGAGTTTTGACGATGCAAATCGATGCATTTAAACAAAATTAAGGCTTTTGACATTCGGAGACCGAGTTTACATTTAAGGTTTTTGTCATTCGGAGACCGAGTTTACACGCGTGCAGCGCTTGCAAAACGTGACGGCTCAATTTGGCTGATTGACGCATTTTCGCTCGCGGCATCGTTGCCAAACGAATTTTGAAGATGTAAAACGATGCATTTGCACAAAATTAAGGTTTTTGTCATTCGAAGACCGAGTTTACATGAGTGCAGCTCTCGCAAAACGCAATGGCTCGATTTGGCTGACTGACGCATTTTCGCTCGCGGCAACGTTGCCAAACGAGTTTTGACGATGCAAAACGATGCAATTAAACAAAATTAAGGGTTTTGACATTCGGAGATCGAGTTAACATGGGTGCAGCGCTCGCAAGACGAGATGGCTTGATTTGGCTGTTTGACGCTTTTTCGCTCGCGGCATCGGTGCCAAACGAGTTTTAACAATATAAAACGTGATGCATTTGCACAAAATACAGGTTTTTGATACTCGGCGACCGAGTTTACATGAGTGCCACGCGCGCAGAACGCGATAGCTTGATTTGGCTGATTGACGCATTTTCGCTTGCGGCATCATTGCCAAACGAGTTTTGACGATGCAAAACGATGCATTTAAACAAAATTAAGGCTTTTGACATTCGGAGACCAAGTTTACATGCGTGCAGCGCTCGCAAAACGCGATGGCTCGATTTGGGTGAATGACGCTTTTTCGCTAGCGGCATCGGTGCAAAACGAGTTTTGACGATGCAAAACGATGCATTTGCACAAAATTAAGGTTTTTGTCATTCGGAGACCGAGTTTACACGCGTGCAGCGCTCGCAAAACGTGACGGCTCAATTTGGCTGATAGACGCATTTTCGCTCGCGGCATCTTTGCGCAACGAATTTTGAAGATGTAAAACGATGCATTTGCACAAAATTAAGGTTTTTGTCATTCGGAGACCGAGTTTACATGCGTGCAGCGCTCGCAAAACGTGACGGCTCAATTTGGCTGATAGACGCTTTTTCGCTAGCGGCATCGGTGCAAAACGAGTTTTGACGATGCAAAACGATGCATTTGCACAAAATTAAGGTTTTTGTCATTCGGAGACCGAGTTTACACGCGTGCAGCGCTCGCAAAACGTGACGGCTCAATTTGGCTGATAGACGCATTTTCGCTCGCGGCATCGTTGCCAAACGAATTTTGAAGATGTAAAACGATGCATTTGTACAAAATTAAGGTTTTTGTCATTCGGAGACCGAGTTTACATGCGTGCAGCGCTCGCAAAACGCAATGGCTCGATTTGGCTGATAGACGCTTTTTCGCTCGCGGCATCGGTGCCAAACGAGTTTTAACGATGTAAAACGATGCATTTGCACAAAATACAGGTTTTTGATACTCGTCGACCGAGTTTACATGAGTGCCACGCGCGCAGAACGCGATAGCTTGATTTGGCTGATTGACGCATTTTCGCTAGCGGCATCATTGCCAAACGAGTTTTGACGATGCAAATCGATGCATTTAAACAAAATTAAGGCTTTTGACATTCGGAGACCGAGTTTACATTTAAGGTTTCTGTCATTCGGAGACCGAGTTTACACGCGTGCAGCGCTTGCAAAACGTGACGGCTCAATTTGGCTGATTGACGCATTTTCGCTCGCGGCATCGTTGCCAAACGAATTTTGAAGATGTAAAACGATGCATTTGCACAAAATTAAGGTTTTTGTCATTCGAAGACCGAGTTTACATGAGTGCAGCTCTCGCAAAACGCAATGGCTCGATTTGGCTGACTGACGCATTTTCGCTCGCGGCAACGTTGCCAAACGAGTTTTGACGATGCAAAACGATGCAATTAAACAAAATTAAGGGTTTTGACATTCGGAGATCGAGTTAACATGGGTGCAGCGCTCGCAAGACGAGATGGCTTGATTTGGCTGTTTGACGCTTTTTCGCTCGCGGCATCGGTGCCAAACGAGTTTTCACGATGTACATCGATGCATTTGCACAAAATAAAGGTTTTTGATATTCGGCGACCGAGTCTACATGAGTGCCACTCGTGCAAATCGCGATAGCTCGATTTGGCTGTTAGACGCTTTTTTGTTCGTGCATCGGTGGCAAACGAGTTCTAACAATGCAAAACGATGCATTTGCACAAAATTAAGGTTTTTCACATTCGGAGATCGAGTTAACATGCGTGCAGCGCTCGCAAAACGAGATGGCTTGATTTGGCTGTTTGACGCTTTTTCGCTCGCGGCATCGGTACCAAACGAGTTTTAACGATGTAAAACGATGCCTTTGCACAAAATTAAGGTTTTTGACATTCGGAGATCGAGTTAACATGCGTGCAGCGCTCGCAAAACGGGATGGCTTGATTTGGCTGTTTGACGCTTTTTCGCTCGCGGCATCGGTGCCAAACGAGTTTTAACGATGTAAAACGATGCATTAGCACAAAATTAAGGTTTTTGACATTCGGAGATCGAGTTTACATGCGTGCAGCGCTCGCAAAACGCGATGGCTCGATTTGGCTGAATGACGCTTTGTCGCTCGTGGCATCGGTGCCAAACGAATTTTGAAGATGCAAAACGATGCATTTGCACAAAATTAAGGTTTTTGTCATTCGGAGATCGAGATTACATGCGTGCAGCGCTCGCAAAACGAGATGGCTCGATTTGAGTGTTTGACGCCTTTTCGCTCGCTGTATCGTTGCCAAACGAGTTTTGACGATGCAAAACGATGCATTTGCACAAAATTAAGGTTTTTGTCATTCGGAGACCGAGTTTACATGCGTGCAGCGATCGCAAAACGCGATGGCTCGATTTGGCTGTTTGACGCTTTTTCGCTCGCGGCATCGGTGCCAAACGAGTTTACACGATGTAAAACGATGCATTTGCACAAAATAAAGGTTTTTGATACTCGGCGACCGAGTCTACATGAGTGCCACTCGTGCAAAACGCGATAGCTCGATTTGGCTGTTAGACGCTTTTTTGTTCGTGCATCGGTGGCAAACGAGTTCTAACAATGCAAAACGATGCATTTGCACAAAATTAAGGTTTTTCACATTCGGAGATCGAGTTAACATGCGTGCAGCGCTCGCAAAACGAGATGGCTTGATTTGGCTGTTTGACGCTTTTCCGCTCGCGGAATCGGTGCCAAACGAGTTTTAACGATGTAAAACGATGCATTGGCACAACATAAAGGTTTTTGATACTCGGTGACCGAGTTTACATGAGTGCCATGCGCGCAGAACGCGATAGCTTCATTTGGCTGATTGACGCATTTTCGCTAGCGGCATCATTGCCAAACGAGTTTTGACGATGCAAAACGATGCATTTAAACAAAATTAAGGCTTTTGACATTCGGAGACCGAGTTTACATGCGTGCAGTGCTCGCAAAACGCGATGGCTCGATTTGGCTGAGTGACGCTTTTTCGCTCGCGGCATCGTTGCCAAACGAATTTTGAAGATGTAAAACGATGCATTTGCACAAAATTAAGGTTTTTGTCATTCGGAGACCGAGTTTACATGCGTGCAGCGCTCGCAAAACGCGATGGGTCGATTTGGCTGACTGACGCTTTTTCGCTCGCGGCATCGGTGCCAAACGAGTTTTAACGATGTAAAACGATGCATTTGCACAAAATACAGGTTTTTTATAATCGGCGACCGAGTTTACATGAGTGCCACGCGCGCAGAACGCGATAGCTTGATTTGGCTGATTGACGCATTTTCGCTAGCGGCATCATTGCCAAACGAGTTTTGACGATGCAAAACGATGCATTTAAACAAAATTAAGGCTTTTGACATTCGGAGACCGAGTTTACATTTAAGGTTTTTGTCATTCGGAGACCGAGTTTACACGCGTGCAGCGCTCGCAAAACGTGACGGCTCAATTTGGCTGATTGACGCATTTTCGCTCGCGGCATCGTTGCCAAACGAATTTTGAAGATGTAAAACGATGCATTTGCACAAAATTAAGGTTTTTGTCATTCGAAGACCGAGTTTACATGAGTGCAGCTCTCGCAAAACGCAATGGCTCGATTTGGCTGATTGACGCTTTTTCGCTCGCGGCATCGGTGCCAAACGAGTTTTAACAATGTAAAACGATGCATTTGCACAAAATACAGGTTTTTGATACTCGGCGACCGAGTTTACATGAGTGCCACGCGCGCAGAACGCCATAGCTTGATTTGGCTGATTGACGCATTTTCGCTAGCGGCATCATTGCCAAACGAGTTTTGACGATGCAAAACGATGCATTTAAACAAAATTAAGGCTTTTGACATTCGGAGACCGAGTTTACATGCGTGCAGCGCTCGCAAAACGCGATGGCTCGATTGGCTGAGTGACGCTTTATCGCTCGCGGCATCGGTGCCAAACGAGTTTTGACGATGCAAAACGATGCATTTGCACAAAATTAAGGTTTTTGTCATTCGGAGACCGAGTTTACACGCGTGCAGCGTTTGCAAAACGTGATGGCTCAATTTGGCTGATTGACGCATTTTCGCTCGCGGCAACGTTGCCAAATGAGTTTTGACGATGCAAAACGATGCATTTGCACAAAATTAAGGTTTTTGTCATTCGGAGACCGAGTTTACACGCGTGCAGCGTTTGCAAAACGTGATGGCTCAATTTGGCTGATTGACGCATTTTCGCTCGCGGCAACGTTGCCAAACGAGTTTTGACGATGCAAAACGATGCAATTAAACAAAATTAAGGGTTTTGACATTCGGAGATCGAGTTAACATGGGTGCAGCGCTCGCAAGACGAGATGGCTTGATTTGGCTGTTTGACGCTTTTTCGCTCGCGGCATCGGTGCCAAACGAGTTTTAACAATGTAAAACGTGATGCATTTGCACAAAATACAGGTTTTTGATACTCGGCGACCGAGTTTACATGAGTGCCACGCGCGCAGAACGCGATAGCTTGATTTGGCTGATTAAAGCATTTTCGCTTGCGGCATCATTGCCAAACGAGTTTTGACGATGCAAAACGATGCATTTAAACAAAATTAAGGCTTTTGACATTCGGAGACCAAGTTTACATGCGTGCAGCGCTCGCAAAACGCGATGGCTCGATTTGGCTGAGTGACGCTTTTTCGCTAGCGGCATCGGTGCAAAACGAGTTTTGACGATGCAAAACGATGCATTTGCACAAAATTAATGTTTTTGTCATTCGGAGACCGAGTTTACACGCGTGCAGCGCTCGCAGAACGTGACGGCTCAATTTGGCTGATAGACGCATTTTCGCTCGCGGCATCTTTGCGCAACGAATTTTGAAGATGTAAAACGATGCATTTGCACAAAATTAAGGTTTTTGTCATTCGGAGACCGAGTTTACATGCGTGCAGCGCTCGCAAAACGCAATGGCTCGATTTGGCTGATTGACGCTTTTTCGCTCGCGGCATCGGTGCCAAACGAGTTTTAACGATGTAAAACGATGCATTTGCACAAAATACAGGTTTTTGATACTCGGCGACCGAGTTTACATGAGTGCCACGCGCGCAGAACGCGATGGCTTGATTTGGCTGTTTGACTCTTTTTCGCTCGCGGCATCGGTGCCAAACGAGTTTTAACGATGTAAAACGATGCATTGGCACAACATAAAGGTTTTTGATACTCGGTGACCGAGTTTACATGAGTGCCACGCGCGCAGAACGCGATAGCTTCATTTGGCTGATTGACGCATTTTCGCTAGCGGCATCGGTGCCAAACGAGTTTTGACGATGCAAAACGATGCATTTGCACAAAATTAAGGTTTTTGTCATTCGGAGACCGAGTTTACACGCGTGCAGCGTTTGCAAAACGTGATGGCTCAATTTGGCTGATTGACGCATTTTCGCTCGCGGCAACGTTGCCAAATGAGTTTTGACGATGCAAAACGATGCATTTGCACAAAATTAAGGTTTTTGTCATTCGGAGACCGAGTTTACATGCGTGCAGCGCTTGCAAAACGCGATGGCTCGATTTGGCTGAGTGACGCTTTTTCGCTCGCGGCATCGTTGCCAAACGAATTTTGAAGATGTAAAACGATGCATTTGCACAAAATTAAGGTTTTTGTCATTCGGAGACCGAGTTTACATGCGTGCAGCGCTCGCAAAACGCGATGGGTCGATTTGGCTGACTGACGCTTTTTCGCTCGCGACATCGGTGCCAAACGAGTTTTAACGATGTAAAACGATGCATTTGCATAAAATACAGGTTTTTCATACTCGGCGACCGAGTTTACATGAGTGCCACGCGCGCAGAACGCGATAGCTTCATTTGGCTGATTGACGCATTTTCGCTAGCGGCATCATTGCCAAACGAGTTTTGACGATGCAAAACGATGCATTTAAACAAAATTAAGGCTTTTGACATTCGGAGACCGAGTTTACATGCGTGCAGCGCTCGCAAAACGCGATGGCTCGATTGGCTGAGTGACGCTTTATCGCTCGCGGCATCGGTGCCAAACGAGTTTTGACGATGCAAAACGATGCATTTGCACAAAATTAAGGTTTTTGTCATTCGGAGACCGAGTTTACACGCGTGCAGCGTTTGCAAAACGTGATGGCTCAATTTGGCTGATTGACGCATTTTCGCTCGCGGCAACGTTGCCAAATGAGTTTTGACGATGCAAAACGATGCATTTGCACAAAATTAAGGTTTTTGTCATTCGGAGACCGAGTTTACACGCGTGCAGCGTTTGCAAAACGTGATGGCTCAATTTGGCTGATTGACGCATTTTCGCTCGCGGCAACGTTGCCAAACGAGTTTTGACGATGCAAAACGATGCATTTAAACAAAATTAAGGCTTTTGACATTCGGAGACCGAGTTTACATGCGTGCAGCGCTCGCAAAACGCGATGGCTCGATTGGCTGAGTGACGCTTTATCGCTCGCGGCATCGGTGCCAAACGAGTTTTGACGATGCAAAACGATGCATTTGCACAAAATTAAGGTTTTTGTCATTCGGAGACCGAGTTTACACGCGTGCAGCGTTTGCAAAACGTGATGGCTCAATTTGGCTGATTGACGCATTTTCGCTCGCGGCAACGTTGCCAAATGAGTTTTGACGATGCAAAACGATGCATTTGCACAAAATTAAGGTTTTTGTCATTCGGAGACCGAGTTTACACGCGTGCAGCGTTTGCAAAACGTGATGGCTCAATTTGGCTGATTGACGCATTTTCGCTCGCGGCAACGTTGCCAAACGAGTTTTGACGATGCAAAACGATGCAATTAAACAAAATTAAGGGTTTTGACATTCGGAGATCGAGTTAACATGGGTGCAGCGCTCGCAAGACGAGATGGCTTGATTTGGCTGTTTGACGCTTTTTCGCTCGCGGCATCGGTGCCAAACGAGTTTTAACAATGTAAAACGTGATGCATTTGCACAAAATACAGGTTTTTGATACTCGGCGACCGAGTTTACATGAGTGCCACGCGCGCAGAACGCGATAGCTTGATTTGGCTGATTAAAGCATTTTCGCTTGCGGCATCATTGCCAAACGAGTTTTGACGATGCAAAACGATGCATTTAAACAAAATTAAGGCTTTTGACATTCGGAGACCAAGTTTACATGCGTGCAGCGCTCGCAAAACGCGATGGCTCGATTTGGCTGAGTGACGCTTTTTCGCTAGCGGCATCGGTGCAAAACGAGTTTTGACGATGCAAAACGATGCATTTGCACAAAATTAATGTTTTTGTCATTCGGAGACCGAGTTTACACGCGTGCAGCGCTCGCAGAACGTGACGGCTCAATTTGGCTGATAGACGCATTTTCGCTCGCGGCATCTTTGCGCAACGAATTTTGAAGATGTAAAACGATGCATTTGCACAAAATTAAGGTTTTTGTCATTCGGAGACCGAGTTTACATGCGTGCAGCGCTCGCAAAACGCAATGGCTCGATTTGGCTGATTGACGCTTTTTCGCTCGCGGCATCGGTGCCAAACGAGTTTTAACGATGTAAAACGATGCATTTGCACAAAATACAGGTTTTTGATACTCGGCGACCGAGTTTACATGAGTGCCACGCGCGCAGAACGCGATGGCTTGATTTGGCTGTTTGACTCTTTTTCGCTCGCGGCATCGGTGCCAAACGAGTTTTAACGATGTAAAACGATGCATTGGCACAACATAAAGGTTTTTGATACTCGGTGACCGAGTTTACATGAGTGCCACGCGCGCAGAACGCGATAGCTTCATTTGGCTGATTGACGCATTTTCGCTAGCGGCATCATTGCCAAACGAGTTTTGACGATGCAAAACGATGCATTTAAACAAAATTAAGGCTTTTGACATTCGGAGACCGAGTTTACATGCGTGCAGCGCTCGCAAAACGCGATGGCTCGATTGGCTGAGTGACGCTTTATCGCTCGCGGCATCGGTGCCAAACGAGTTTTGACGATGCAAAACGATGCATTTGCACAAAATTAAGGTTTTTGTCATTCGGAGACCGAGTTTACACGCGTGCAGCGTTTGCAAAACGTGATGGCTCAATTTGGCTGATTGACGCATTTTCGCTCGCGGCAACGTTGCCAAATGAGTTTTGACGATGCAAAACGATGCATTTGCACAAAATTAAGGTTTTTGTCATTCGGAGACCGAGTTTACATGCGTGCAGCGCTTGCAAAACGCGATGGCTCGATTTGGCTGAGTGACGCTTTTTCGCTCGCGGCATCGTTGCCAAACGAATTTTGAAGATGTAAAACGATGCATTTGCACAAAATTAAGGTTTTTGTCATTCGGAGACCGAGTTTACATGCGTGCAGCGCTCGCAAAACGCGATGGGTCGATTTGGCTGACTGACGCTTTTTCGCTCGCGGCATCGGTGCCAAACGAGTTTTAACGATGTAAAACGATGCATTTGCATAAAATACAGGTTTTTCATACTCGGCGACCGAGTTTACATGAGTGCCACGCGCGCAGAACGCGATAGCTTCATTTGGCTGATTGACGCATTTTCGCTAGCGGCATCATTGCCAAACGAGTTTTGACGATGCAAAACGATGCATTTAAACAAAATTAAGGCTTTTGACATTCGGAGACCGAGTTTACATGCGTGCAGCGCTCGCAAAACGCGATGGCTCGATTGGCTGAGTGACGCTTTATCGCTCGCGGCATCGGTGCCAAACGAGTTTTGACGATGCAAAACGATGCATTTGCACAAAATTAAGGTTTTTGTCATTCGGAGACCGAGTTTACACGCGTGCAGCGTTTGCAAAACGTGATGGCTCAATTTGGCTGATTGACGCATTTTCGCTCGCGGCAACGTTGCCAAATGAGTTTTGACGATGCAAAACGATGCATTTGCACAAAATTAAGGTTTTTGTCATTCGGAGACCGAGTTTACACGCGTGCAGCGTTTGCAAAACGTGATGGCTCAATTTGGCTGATTGACGCATTTTCGCTCGCGGCAACGTTGCCAAACGAGTTTTGACGATGCAAAACGATGCAATTAAACAAAATTAAGGGTTTTGACATTCGGAGATCGAGTTAACATGGGTGCAGCGCTCGCAAGACGAGATGGCTTGATTTGGCTGTTTGACGCTTTTTCGCTCGCGGCATCGGTGCCAAACGAGTTTTAACAATGTAAAACGTGATGCATTTGCACAAAATACAGGTTTTTGATACTCGGCGACCGAGTTTACATGAGTGCCACGCGCGCAGAACGCGATAGCTTGATTTGGCTGATTAAAGCATTTTCGCTTGCGGCATCATTGCCAAACGAGTTTTGACGATGCAAAACGATGCATTTAAACAAAATTAAGGCTTTTGACATTCGGAGACCAAGTTTACATGCGTGCAGCGCTCGCAAAACGCGATGGCTCGATTTGGCTGAGTGACGCTTTTTCGCTAGCGGCATCGGTGCAAAACGAGTTTTGACGATGCAAAACGATGCATTTGCACAAAATTAAGGTTTTTGTCATTCGGAGACCGAGTTTACACGCGTGCAGCGCTCGCAGAACGTGACGGCTCAATTTGGCTGATAGACGCATTTTCGCTCGCGGCATCTTTGCGCAACGAATTTTGAAGATGTAAAACGATGCATTTGCACAAAACTAAGGTTTTTGTCATTCGGAGACCGAGTTTACATGCGTGCAGCGCTCGCAAAACGCAATGGCTCGATTTGGCTGATTGACGCTTTTTCGCTCGCGGCATCGGTGCCAAACGAGTTTTAACGATGTAAAACGATGCATTTGCACAAAATACAGGTTTTTGATACTCGGCGACCGAGTTTACATTAGTGCTACACGCGCAGAACGCGATAGCTTGATTTCGCTGATTAACGCTTTTTCGCTCGCGGCATCGGTGCCAAACGAGTTTTAACGATGTAAAACGATGCATTAGCACAACATAAAGGTTTTTGATACTCGGCGACCGAGTTTACATGAGTGCCACGCGCGCAGAACGCGATGGCTTGATTTGGCTGTTTGACTCTTTTTCGCTCGCGGCATCGGTGCCAAACGAGTTTTAACGATGTAAAACGATGCATTGGCACAACATAAAGGTTTTTGATACTCGGTGACCGAGTTTACATGAGTGCCACGCGCGCAGAACGCGATAGCTTCATTTGGCTGATTGACGCATTTTCGCTAGCGGCATCATTGCCAAACGAGTTTTGACGATGCAAAACGATGCATTTAACCAAAATTAAGGCTTTTGACATTCGGAGACCGAGTTTACATGCGTGCAGCGCTCGCAAAACGCGATGGCTCGATTGGCTGAGTGACGCTTTATCGCTCGCGGCATCGGTGCCAAACGAGTTTTGACGATGCAAAACGATGCATTTGCACAAAATTAAGGTTTTTGTCATTCGGAGACCGAGTTTACACGCGTGCAGCGTTTGCAAAACGTGATGGCTCAATTTGGCTGATTGACGCATTTTCGCTCGCGGCAACGTTGCCAAATGAGTTTTGACGATGCAAAACGATGCATTTGCACAAAATTAAGGTTTTTGTCATTCGGAGACCGAGTTTACATGCGTGCAGCGCTCGCAAAACGCGATGGCTCGATTTGGCTGAGTGACGCTTTTTCGCTCGCGGCATCGTTGCCAAACGAATTTTGAAGATGTAAAACGATGCATTTGCACAAAATTAAGGTTTTTGTCATTCGGAGACCGAGTTTACATGCGTGCAGCGCTCGCAAAACGCGATGGGTCGATTTGGCTGACTGACGCTTTTTCGCTCGCGGCATCGGTGCCAAACGAGTTTTAACGATGTAAAACGATGCATTTGCATAAAATACAGGTTTTTTATACTCGGCGACCGAGTTTACATGAGTGCCACGCGCGCAGAACGCGATAGCTTCATTTGGCTGATTGACGCATTTTCGCTAGCGGCATCATTGCCAAACGAGTTTTGACGATGCAAAACGATGCATTTAAACAAAATTAAGGCTTTTGACATTCGGAGACCGAGTTTACATGCGTGCAGCGCTCGCAAAACGCGATGGCTCGATTGGCTGAGTGACGCTTTTTCGCTCGCGGCATCGGTGCCAAAGGAGTTTTGACGATGCAAAACGATGCATTTGCACAAAATTAAGGTTTTTGTCATTCGGAGACCGAGTTTACACGCGTGCAGCGTTTGCAAAACGTGATGGCTCAATTTGGCTGATTGTCGCATTTTCGCTCGCGGCAACGTTGCCAAACGAGTTTTGACGATGCAAAACGATGCAATTAAACAAAATTAAGGGTTTTGACATTCGGAGATCGAGTTAACATGGGTGCAGCGCTCGCAAGACGAGATGGCTTGATTTGGCTGTTTGACGCTTTTTCGCTCGCGGCATCGGTGCCAAACGAGTTTTAACAATGTAAAACGTGATGCATTTGCACGAAATACAGGTTTTTGATACTCGGCGACCGAGTTTACATGAGTGCCACGCGCGCAGAATGCGATAGCTTGATTTGGCTGATTGACGCATTTTCGCTTGCGGCATCGTTGCCAAACGAATTTTGAAGATGTAAAACGATGCATTTGCACAAAATTAAGGTTTTTGTCATTCGGAGACCGAGTTTACATGAGTGCCACGGGTGGGGACCAACTGAGCACCTCTCAAGTCGGCACGAGAATAACTTTGCACAAAAAGTGTACACCGAACGACTGTACACGCAGATAGCTCTACACGAAAAAACTCCACACCGAAAACTTACCACGCGCAACTGTGCACGAATGTCGGTGATAGACAAAATGTATGAACCGTTGAACTGTACACGCGGGTAACTGTACACGAAAAAGTGAACACTCAAAACTGCACACTCTTTAGCTCTACACGGCGCAAAGTCTATACAAAATGTTTACACAGAGCAACTGCACACGGAGTCAGCTGTACACCATACAACTCAACACCGACAACTTTACACCGCACAATTATCAAATTTCCGCTCGAAAAACTCGACACGCCAAAAAGTCGACACTGAAAACTCGGCACGACGAAAAGTCGGCACCGAAAACTCGGCACGACGAAAAGTCGGCACCGAAAACTCGGCACGACGAAAAGTCGACACAGAAAACTCGGCACGATGAAAAGTCGACACCGAAAACTCGACACGACGAAAAGTCGATACCGAAAATTCGGCACGCCGCAAGGGCATCGGACGAGTCCATCAGGTACGTATTTTCTTAATACTTATATTTTACTCACGTTCTTTTCTTAGGAAAAAGAATGCACGTCCGTAAATGCTATAAAATGTGATTCATTATGATCACGGCATTACGGCACGAAAATGTCCCCTCGCATATACGTGCATGGCGCATCACATCCTCACTCACATCTCGTCTATAACTCTAATTATCTCAAGCAACACTGCGCGTTTTCGAATATTTCTTTTACTTGTTTATTTATTTTTTATTTAAATTCCTTGTAAAAACGTTGCCGATGTTTCGTTGAGTAGGAGTGTCTTCGCCGCATCTGCATCAATGATGAGATACGGAGGAGGCCTGGTTTTATCAATAAAGGCAGAAGCTCGTTCCAATATGCAAAAGCATTTCTGTTATCAAGGTATGTCTTATTTATATGCAGACTCAAACCTCGATTAATTTGTCGTGCAATTAAAACGAGGGTCTGTCAAATATTAATCAAAGAGCCGATAAACCTTTTAATTTCTGCAGCAAGATATTGCTGCAGAAATTGCAGAAATTGCACGTTGCGATATTGTCGCGGTTATCGTGGGTTTCGGCAATTCCTGCAGTAGACCCCCGGCGAATTGATAAAAAAGATCCTTGTTGCTCTGACTCCTCAGGACCTCAAGGGCCTTTAAATAATTGTTTTTGTAACGATGCTGACGAATGACTTCCTCGTAATTGCGGTACATTATCGTCAAGCGTATCATGTTGTCTTTGTCGGCATGACCAGCCATTAAATCGTCAATTGTGCTCAAGTTTCTTTTTATACACTCCTGGAATGAAATTTTCGTGAGACTCGCACTTTGACCGATCTCATTTCGATTTAAAAAATATTACATAGCTTACGTCGACTTTCGGTATACAGAAAAAACCGTCGAATTGCTTTTGCAACGCGATATAATGAGGATTGTGAAGATGCGAGGTCTGATTGCTTCGCAACGCGCCCAACTGATCCATAAACAATTTCTCCACCTACACGACTATCATCGTTATTTGGGTTTTTTTTGTCCTCGGGCTTCAGACCCTCCAACTTCTTCTTCAGAAACGTTTTTAACGCCTCGACCTGCGATTTCTACAAAAACTTCAACGATATTTCCTCGGAAGACGAATGAGTGTCGGCGTTTCGATAATTAACTCTTATGATGTTGAAAGTTGCATCGTTGGAATGCACCGGAAATTAGAAAATAAAATATCTTTATGAACCCAGAAGATCGTACTGAGTATAAAAAGTTATTATAACGATTAACCGTTATAATTATCTTTTAGAATCGTTAGTATGATTTTAGAATCGTTGGAATAATTTTTATTTTTTATTTTCGTTGCATTCCAACGATACAAACTTCCTCATCATTAACTCTTCGTGTCAGATAATTTATACATTTACTCGTCGTTTTTAAACAACATTTCCGCTTGTTTCGACACGCCGAACAGTCGACACGCCGAAAATCCGATGCCGAAAACTTGACACGCCGAAAAATCGGTACCGAAAACTTAGCACGCCGAAAAGTCGGGTCCTTTGGTCGATTTTGGGAAATGTTAAGACCCTATCCGATGTGAACATTTCCGTTGATTACAATTATTATTTCACTCGGTGCGTAAATCGCGATTGTATGCACGCGAAGCGTGCGTGAAACCTTGTTTACACACGCTGTGAAATGAAATTAGGTACGAACTTGTGCGAAAAACGTTTTCTTCACTCCTGTGATTATGGCAACACTGGCCTTCGGCTCGTGCTGCAAACTCACATGTCAGAAATTTTTTTGTCGCACTAGTATGGTACTATCTTACCGTTTCAGGGGATATCTGAATAGATCATATGAAAAAAAAAATGAAAAAAGTAATGTTTTTCTGGATGTTTCCAGCACGGCACTGCCGCTCGTAAAAGGTTAAGTCAGTTTTTACACCAAAATGTACTTATTTAACACGGACCTTGGCTGAATTAAATAATTCTTTTCCCCATTCATTTTTTCAGAAATCATAGATCGGTCCGGGCCCAAAATCGCCAAAATCGACCTCAGAAATATTTTTTGTCAATACATTTAACCTATACCACCGTTCTCATGTCGCGTATTCTACCCCCGAAAACACTGTTTACAAACCATTTTTACGTCTTCCTCCTCTTCTTATTTGTTCAGGCCTGGTTTCGGTAGGCTGCACGAAAGCAGTTTTTGACCTTATGGTCAATTAGTACGTTTTTTTACTTGATTATGAATAAAATAATTCTTTGCCCCATTCATTTTGTCAGAAATCATAGATCGCTCCGGGCCGAAAATCGCCAAAACCGATCTCAGAAATATTGTTCGTCAATACATTTACCCTATACCATCGTTCTCAAGTCGCGCATTCTGCTCGTAAGACGGCTCGTAAGGCCCGGCTCGACGTCCGAGAATTGTTGGGGGGTCACGGGGAAAGGAACCGGGAAGACTACACATTTGAAGCCCGATGCGCGAATCTTTATTGATCGTACGTACGAATACACAATTCAATGTGTTTACGGCACACCGGACACACGTTGTCTTCTACGAATATTCGTAGGGCGCAGACCTCGCAGAAACGCCGATGTCCGCAAGGAACGAAGACGTGCGACGGTTCGTTGTCGAGGCATACGGTACACTTTGGTACACTGCCTGTAAGTAATTTAAAAAATCATTAATTTATGTTATAATAACATACGTCTCAAATTTTACAGGATTACAATGTCAACATAGGCGCATCGGCGTCCACTCCAATTTCGGGTGAAAACGCTTCAAAAACTAAGAAAATCGTAAATTTATAAACCTATCGAGAACCAATACGACCGCTCGAAATGTCAACTGCCACCTCTTTCGTATTATATAAGCATTTCTAGGAATCACATTCGAAAAACTCGAGTGGATGCGCCTATGTTGATATTACAATTCTGTGCAATTTAAGACATATTCGTAATACAATAACAACGAATTTTGTAAACTACGAAACCGTACTTTTTGCTTTCTCATGGAGGAGCTTTGTTATCGTGAAATTTTTTTTTTTCGAGATTTTCATGTGAGTACACTCAGAAAGTGCGTGTGCGTGTGCGTGTGCGTGTGCGTGTGCGTGTGCGAGTGCGTGTGCGTGTGCGTGTGCGTGTGCGTGTGCGTGTGCGTGTGCGTGTGCGTGTGCGTGTGCGTGTGCGTGTGCGTGTGCGTGTGCGTGTGCGTGTGCGTGTGCGTGTGTGTGTGTGTGTGTGTGTGTGTGTGTGTGTGTGTGTGTGTGTGTGTGTGTGTGTGTGTGTGTGTGTGTGTGTGTGTGTGTGTGTGTGCGCATGTGCAGATTTCATTCGTTGCGCGATAACTGTCGTAATTTTCGATGAATGCGCTTCAAATTTGGTACGCAAGTCGGCTATCATAGAATACCGTTTGGGATTGTAGTTGACGGAAATCAGTTCGAAAATTTATATTTCACAGCATTTTGAAAATTTTCAAAAAATCGATTTCACGCTATAACTTCCGTAAATTGAAATATCGGGCTGAAATTTTCAACGTAAATGGACTACAATCAAACCATGATCTGTACCAAATTTGAAGAAAATCGGTAAAGCGGTTCCAATGTTATTGCAATTTCAATTTTTTCATAATGTCTGTAAGTACTTCAACCCATGACCCATGTCAATTCTGAGCCATCCGACTGCAATTTTCAACGCGTCATCACGTTTATTGATTATCAGTGATGAATTTTGTCAAGTAAATGGTCGGTTTTGTCGGTAAATCACGATTTTTCTGCATGAAAAATAAAAAAATGCCGTGACGAAAAAAAAAATTTCGTAATTTTTTGCAGAATTATCTCAAATTTGGTTCACATATGGACAACCATGAACCAAGGTTTGAGTACAAATTTGACGCAGATCTGTCAAGCCGTTCAAATTTTATGGCATTTTTAATTTTGTTGAAAATCTCGTTCTCGCGCTGGGTCGTGCAAATTACGAGATACGAAGTTCTAATTTGTTCCGCACATCGACTATCATGAAACAAGGATCGGACACAAATTTGAGATAAATCTGTGGATTTCTATGACGACTCAATCAAAACAAGCCTGCAAAGTAGAACTTTGCAAATTGCTTCCTCAGCATTTTACTCCTTTAACAATGCTTCCTCTATGAGGAAGCCAAAATTGATCAACACACTTCCTGGGGAGAGTACGATTTCCGTGGCGCCAAGATATGACGGTGGTTT
>OZ035855.1:777770-849139 GCA_964034905.1 Itoplectis maculator | reverse complement strand
AGACCGAGTTTACATGCGTGCAGCGCTCGCAAAACGCGATGGCTCGATTTGGCTGAGTGACGCTTTTTCGCTCGCGGCATCGGTGCCAAACGAGTTTTGACGATGCAAAACGATGCATTTGCACAAAATTAAGGTTTTTGTCATTCGGAGACCGAGTTTACACGCGCGCAGCGCTTGCAAAACGTGATGGCTCAATTTGGCTGATTGACGCATTTTCGCTCGCGGCATCGTTGCCAAACGAGTTTTGACGATGCAAAACGATGCAATTAAACAAAATTAAGGGTTTTGACATTCGGAGATCGAGTTAACATAGGTGCAGCGCTCGCAAATGAGATGGCTTGATTTGGCTGTTTGACGCTTTTTCGCTCGCGGCATCGGTGCCAAACGAGTTTTAACGATGTAAAACGATGCATTTGCACAAAATAAAGGTTTTTGGTACTCGGCGACCGAGTTTACATGATTGCCACGCGCGCAGAACGCGATAGCTTGATTTGGCTGATTGACGCATTTTCGCTAGCGGCATCATTGCCAAACGAGATTTGACGATGCAAAACGATGCATTTAAACAAAATTAAGGCTTTTGATATTCGGAGACCGAGTTTACATGCGTGCAGCGCTCGCAAAACGCAATGGCTCGATTTGGCTGATTGACGCTTTTTCGCTCGCGGCATCGGTGCAAAACGAGTTTTGACGATGCAAAACGATGCATTTAAACAAAATTAAGGCTTTTGACATTCGGAGACCGAGTTTACATGCGTGCAGCGCTCGCAAAACGCGATGGCTCGATTTGGCTGAGTGACGCTTTTTCGCTCGCGGCATCGGTGCCAAACGAGTTTTGACGAGGCAAAACGATGCATTTGCACAAAATTAAGGTTTTTGTCATTCGGAGACCGAGTTTACACGCGTGCAGCGCTTGCAAAACGTGATTGCACAATTTGGCTGATTGACGCATTTACGCTCGCGGCATCGGTGCCAAACGAGTTTTACCGATGTAAAACCATGCATTTGCACAAAATACAGGTTTTTCATACTCGGCGACCGAGTTTACATGAGTGCCACGCGCGCAGAACGCGATGGCTTGATTTGGCTCTTTGACGATTTTTCGCTCGCGGCATCGGTGCCAAACGAATTTTAACGATGTAAAACGATGCATTGGCACAACATAAAGGTTTTTGATACTCGGTGACCGAGTTTACATGAGTGCCACGCGCACAGAACGCGATAGCTTCATTTGGCTGATTGACGCATTTTCGCTAGCGGCATCATTGCCAAACGAGTTTTGACGATGCAAAACGATGCATTTAAAAAAAATTAAGGCTTTTGACATTCGGAGACCGAGCTTACATGCGTGCAGCGCTCGCAAAACGCGATGGCTCGATTTGGCTGAGTGACGCTTTTTCGCTCGCGGCATCGGTGCAAAACGAGTTTTGACGATGCAAAACGATGCATTTGCACAAAATTAAGGGTTTTGTCATTCGGAGACCGAGTTTACACGCTTGCAGCGCTCGCAAAACGTGACGGCTTAATTTGGCTGATTGACGCATTTTCGCTCACGGCATCGTTGCCAAACGAATTTTGAAGATGTAAAACGATGCATTTGCACAAAATTAAGGTTTTTGTCATTCGGAGACCGAGTTTACATGCGTGCAGCGCTCGCAAAACGCAATGGCTCGATTTGGCTGATTGACGCATTTTCGCTCGCGGCATCGTTGCCAAACGAGTTTTGACGATGCAAAACGATGCAATTAAACAAAATTAAGGGTTTTGACATTCGGAGACCGAGTTTACATGCGTGCAGCGCTCACAAAACGCAATGGCTCGATTTGGCTGATTGACGCTTTTTCGCTCGCGGCATCGGTGCCAAACGAGTTTTAACGATGTAAAACGATGCATTTGCACAAAATACAGGTTTCTGATACTCGGCGACCGAGTTTACATGAGTGCCACGCGCGCAGAACGCGATAGCTTAATTTGGCTGATTGACGCATTTTCGATAGCGGCATCATTGCCAATCGAGTTTTGACGATGCAAAACGATGCATTTAAACAAAATTAAGGCTTTTGACATTCGGAGACCGAGTTTACATGCGTGCAGCGCTCGCAAAACGCGATGGCTCGATTTGGCTGAGTGACGCTTTTTCGCTCGCGGCATCGGTGCCAAACGAGTTTTGACGATGCAAAACGATGCATTTGCACAAAATTAAGGTTTTTGTCATTCGGAGACCGAGTTTACACGCGCGCAGCGCTTGCAAAACGTGATGGCTCAATTTGGCTGATTGACGCATTTTCGCTCGCGGCATCGTTGCCAAACGAGTTTTGACGATGCAAAACGATGCAATTAAACAAAATTAAGGGTTTTGACATTCGGAGATCGAGTTAACATAGGTGCAGCGCTCGCAAAACGAGATGGCTTGATTTGGCTGTTTGACGCTTTTTCGCTCGCGGCATCGGTGCCAAACGAGTTTTAACGATGTAAAACGATGCATTTGCACAAAATAAAGGTTCTTGGTACTCGGCGACCGAGTTTACATGATTGCCACGCGCGCAGAACGCGATAGCTTGATTTGGCTGATTGACGCATTTTCGCTAGCGGCATCATTGCCAAACGAGTTTTGACGATGCAAAACGATGCATTTAAACAAAATTAAGGCTTTTGACATTCGGAGACCGATTTTACATGCGTGCAGCGCTCGCAAAACGCGATGGCTCGATTTGGCTTAGTGACGCTTTTTCGCTCGCGGCATCGGTGCAAAACGAGTTTTGACGATGCAAAACGATGCATTTGCACAAAATTAAGGTTTTTGTCATTCGGAGACCGAGTTTACACGCGTGCAGCGCTCGCAAAACGTGACGGCTCAATTTGGCTGATTGACGCATTTTCGATCGCGGCATCGTTGCCAAACGAATTTTGAAGATGTAAAACGATGCATTTGCACAAAATTAAGGTTTTTGTCATTCGGAGACCGAGTTTACACGTGTGCAGCGCTTGCAAAACGTGATGGCTCAATTTGGCTGATTGACGCATTTACGCTCGCGGCATCGGTGCCAAACGAGTTTTACCGATGTAAAACCATGCATTTGCACAAAATACAGATTTTTCATACTCGGCGACCGAGTTTACATGAGTGCCACGCGCGCAGAACGCGATGGCTTGATTTGGCTGTTTGACGCTTTTTCGCTCGCGGCATCGGTGCCAAACGAATTTTAAAGATGTAAAACGATGCATTGGCACAACATAAAGGTTTTTGATACTCGGTGACCGAGTTTACATGAGTGCCACGCGCGCAGAACGCGATAGCTTCATTTAGCTGATTGACGCATTTTCGCTAGCGGCATCATTGCCAAACGAGTTTTGACGATGCAAAACGATGCATTTAAACAAAATTAAGGCTTTTGACATTCGGAGACCGAGTTTACATGCGGGCAGCGCTCGCAAAACGCAATGGCTCGATTGCCTGAGTGACGCTTTTTCGCTCGCGGCATCGGTGCCAAACGAGTTTTGACGATGCAAAACGATGCATTTGCACAAAATTAAGGTTTTTGTCATTCGGAGACCGAGTTTACACGCGTGCAGCGTTTGCAAAACGTGATGGCTCAATTTGGCTGATTGACGCATTTTCGGTCGCGGCATCGTTGCCAAACGAGTTTTGACGATGCAAAACGATGCAATTAAACAAAATTAAGGGTTTTGACATTCGGAGACCGAGTTTACATGCGTGCAGCGCTCGCAAAACGCAATGGCTCGATTTGGCTGATTGACGCTTTTTCACCCGCGGCATCGGTGCCAAACGAGTTTTAACGATGTAAAACGATGCATTTGCACAAAATTAAGGTTTTTGTCATTCGGAGACCGAGTTTACATGCGTGCAGCGCTCGCAAAACGCAATGGCTCGATTTGGCTGATTGACGCATTTTCGCTCGCGGCATCGTTGCCAAACGAGTTTTGACGATGCAAAACGATGCATTTGCACAAAATACAGGTTTTTGATACTCGGCGACCGAGTTTACATGAGTGCCACGCGCGCAGAACGCGATAGCTTGATTTGGCTGATTGACGCATTTTCGATAGCGGCATCATTGCCAATCGAGTTTTGACGATGCAAAACGATGCATTTAAACAAAATTAAGGCTTTTGACATTCGGAGACCGAGTTTACATGAGTGCAGCTCTCGCAAAACGCAATGGCTCGATTTGGCTGACTGACGCTTTTTCGCCCGCGGCATCGGTGCCAAACGAGTTTTAACGATGTAAAACGATGCATTTGCACAAAATACAGGTTTTTGATACTCGGCGACCGAGTTTACATGAGTGCCACGCGCGCAGAACGCGATGGCTTGATTTGGCTGTTTTACGCTTTTTCGCTCGCGGCATCGGTGCCAAACGAGTTTTAACGATGTAAAACGATGCATTGGCACAACGTAAAGGTTTTTGATACTCGGTGACCGAGTTTACATGAGTACCACGCGCGCAGAACGCGATAGCTTCATTTGGCTGATTGTCGCATTTTCGCTAGCGGCATCATTGCCAAACGAGTTTTGACGATGCAAAACGATGCATTTAAACAAAATTAAGGCTTTTGACATTCGGAGACCGAGTTTACATGCGTGCAGCGCTCGCAAAACGCGATGGCTCGATTTGGCTGAGTGACGCTTTTTCGCTCGCGGCATCTGTGCAAAACGAGTTTTGACAATGCAAAACGATGCATTTGCACAAAATTAAGGTTTTTGTCATTCGGAGACCGAGTTTACACGCGTGCAGCGCTCGCAAAACGTGACGGCTCAATTTGGCTGATTGACGCATTTTCGCTTGCGGCATCGTTGCCAAACGAATTTTGAAGATGTAAAACGATGCATTTGCACAAAATTAAGGTTTTTGTCATTCGGAGACCGAGTTTACATGCGTGCAGCGCTCGCAAAACGCAATGGCTCGATTTGGCTGATTGACGCTTTTTCGCTAGCGGCATCGGTGCCAAACGAGTTTTAACGATGTAAAACGATGCATTTGCACAAAATACAGGTTTTTGATACTCGGCGACCGAGTTCACATGAGTGCCACGCGCGCAGAACGCGATAGCTTGATTTGGCTGATTGACGCATTTTCGCTAGCGGCATCATTGCCAAACGAGTTTTGACGATGCAAAACGATGCATTTAAACAAAATTAAGGCTTTTCACATTCGGAGACCGAGTTTACATGCGTGCAGCGCTCGCAAAACGCGATAGCTCGATTTGGCTGAGTGACGCTTTTTCGCTCGCGGCATCGGTGCCAAACGAGTTTTGACGATGCAAAACGATGCATTTGCACAAAATTAAGGTTTTTGTCATTCGGAGACCGAGTTTACACGCGCCCAGCGCTTGCAAAACGTGATGGCTCAATTTGGCTGACTGACGCATTTTCGCTCGCGGCATCGTTGCCAAACGAGTTTTGACGATGAAAAACGATGCATTTGCACAAAATTAAGGTTTTTGTCATTCGGAGACCGAGTTTACACGCGTGCAGCGTTTGCAAAACGTGATGGCTCAATTTGGCTGATTGACGCATTTTCGGTCGCGGCATCGTTGCCAAACGAGTTTTGACGATGCAAAACGATGCAATTAAACAAAATTAAGGGTTTTGACATTCGGAGACCGAGTTTACATGCGTGCAGCGCTCGCAAAACGCAATGGCTCGATTTGGCTGATTGACGCTTTTTCACCCGCGGCATCGGTGCCAAACGAGTTCTAACGATGTAAAACGATGCATTTGCACAAAATACAGGTTTTTGATACTCGGCGACCGAGTTTACATGAGTGCCACGCGCGCAGAACGCGATAGCTTCATTTGGCTGATTGACGCATTTTCGATAGCGGCATCATTGCCAATCGAGTTTTGACGATGCAAAACGATGCATTTAAACAAAATAAAGGCTTTTGACATTCGGAGACCGAGTTTACATGCGTGCAGCGCTCGCAAAACGCGATGGCTCGATTTGGCTGAGTGACGCTTTTTCGCTCGCGGCATCGGTGCCAAACGAGTTTTGACGATGCAAAACGATGCATTTGCACAAAATTAAGGTTTTTGTCATTCGGAGACCGAGTTTACACGCGCGCAGCGCTTGCAAAACGTGATGGCTCAATTTGGCTGATTGACGCATTTTCGCTCGCGGCATCGTTGCCAAACGAGTTTTGACGATGCAAAACGATGCAATTAAACAAAATTAAGGGTTTTGACATTCGGAGATCGAGTTAACATAGGTGCAGCGCTCGCAAATGAGATGGCTTGATTTGGCTGTTTGACGCTTTTTCGCTCGCGGCATCGGTGCCAAACGAGTTTTAACGATGTAAAACGATGCATTTGCACAAAATAAAGGTTTTTGGTACTCGGCGACCGAGTTTACATGATTGCCACGCGCGTAGAACGCGATAGCTTGATTTGGCTGATTGACGCATTTTCGCTAGCGGCATCATTGCCAAACGAGATTTGACGATGCAAAACGATGCATTTAAACAAAATTAAGGCTTTTGACATTCGGAGACCGAGTTTACATGCGTGCAGCGCTCGCAAAACGCAATGGCTCGATTTGGCTGATTGACGCTTTTTCGCTCGCGGCATCGGTGCAAAACGAGTTTTGACGATGCAAAACGATGCATTTAAACAAAATTAAGGCTTTTGACATTCGGAGACCGAGTTTACATGCGTGCAGCGCTCGCAAAACGCGATGGCTCGATTTGGCTGAGTGACGCTTTTTCGCTCGCGGCATCGGTGCCAAACGAGTTTTGACGAGGCAAAACGATGCATTTGCACAAAATTAAGGTTTTTGTCATTCGGAGACCGAGTTTACATGCGTGCAGCGCTCGCAAAACGCAATGGCTCGATTTGGCTGATTGACGCATTTTCGCTCGCGGCATCGTTGCCAAACGAGTTTTGACGATGCAAAACGATGCATTTGCACAAAATACAGGTTTTTGATACTCGGCGACCGAGTTTACATGAGTGCCACGCGCGCAGAACGCGATAGCTTGATTTGGCTGATTGACGCATTTTCGATAGCGGCATCATTGCCAATCGAGTTTTGACGATGCAAAACGATGCATTTAAACAAAATTAAGGCTTTTGACATTCGGAGACCGAGTTTACATGAGTGCAGCTCTCGCAAAACGCAATGGCTCGATTTGGCTGACTGACGCTTTTTCTCCCGCGGCATCGGTGCCAAACGAGTTTTAACGATGTAAAACGATGCATTTGCACAAAATACAGGTTTTTGATACTCGGCGACCGAGTTTACATGAGTGCCACGCGCGCAGAACGCGATGGCTTGATTTGGCTGTTTTACGCTTTTTCGCTCGCGGCATCGGTGCCAAACGAGTTTTAACGATGTAAAACGATGCATTGGCACAACGTAAAGGTTTTTGATACTCGGTGACCGAGTTTACATGAGTACCACGCGCGCAGAACGCGATAGCTTCATTTGGCTGATTGTCGCATTTTCGCTAGCGGCATCATTGCCAAACGAGTTTTGACGATGCAAAACGATGCATTTAAACAAAATTAAGGCTTTTGACATTCGGAGACCGAGTTTACATGCGTGCAGCGCTCGCAAAACGCGATGGCTCGATTTGGCTGAGTGACGCTTTTTCGCTCGCGGCATCTGTGCAAAACGAGTTTTGACAATGCAAAACGATGCATTTGCACAAAATTAAGGTTTTTGTCATTCGGAGACCGAGTTTACACGCGTGCAGCGCTCGCAAAACGTGACGGCTCAATTTGGCTGATTGACGCATTTTCGCTTGCGGCATCGTTGCCAAACGAATTTTGAAGATGTAAAACGATGCATTTGCACAAAATTAAGGTTTTTGTCATTCGGAGACCGAGTTTACATGCGTGCAGCGCTCGCAAAACGCAATGGCTCGATTTGGCTGATTGACGCTTTTTCGCTAGCGGCATCGGTGCCAAACGAGTTTTAACGATGTAAAACGATGCATTTGCACAAAATACAGGTTTTTGATACTCGGCGACCGAGTTCACATGAGTGCCACGCGCGCAGAACGCGATAGCTTGATTTGGCTGATTGACGCATTTTCGCTAGCGGCATCATTGCCAAACGAGTTTTGACGATGCAAAACGATGCATTTAAACAAAATTAAGGCTTTTCACATTCGGAGACCGAGTTTACATGCGTGCAGCGCTCGCAAAACGCGATAGCTCGATTTGGCTGAGTGACGCTTTTTCGCTCGCGGCATCGGTGCCAAACGAGTTTTGACGATGCAAAACGATGCATTTGCACAAAATTAAGGTTTTTGTCATTCGGAGACCGAGTTTACACGCGCCCAGCGCTTGCAAAACGTGATGGCTCAATTTGGCTGATTGACGCATTTTCGCTCGCGGCATCGTTGCCAAACGAGTTTTGACGATGAAAAACGATGCAATTAAACAAAATAAAGGGTTTTGACATTCGGAGATCGAGTTAACATAGGTGCAGCGCTCACAAAACGAGATGGCTTGATTTGGCTGTTTGACGCTTTTTCGCTCGCGGCATCGGTGCCAAACGAGTTTTAACGATGTAAAACGATGCATTTGCACAAAATAAAGGTTTTTGGTACTCGATGACCGAGTTTACATGATTGCCACGCGCGCAGAACGCGATAGCTTGATTTGGCTGATTGACGTATTTTCACTAGCGGCATCATTGCCAAACGAGATTTGCCGATGCAAAACGATGCATTTAAACAAAATTAAGGCTTTTGACATTCGGAGACCGAGTTTACATGCGTGCAGCGCTCGCAAAACGCAATGGCTCGATTGCCTGAGTGACGCTTTTTCGCTCGCGGCATCGGTGCCAAACGAGTTTTGACGATGCAAAACGATGCATTTGCACAAAATAAAGGTTTTTGGTACTCGGCGACCGAGTTTACATGATTGCCACGCGCGCAGAACGCGATAGCTTGATTTGGCTGATTGACGCATTTTCGCTAGCGGCATCATTGCCAAACGAGATTTGACGATGCAAAACGATGCATTTAAACAAAATTAAGGCTTTTGACATTCGGAGACCGAGTTTACATGCGTGCAGCGCTCGCAAAACGCGATAGCTCGATTTGGCTGAGTGACGCTTTTTCGCTCGCGGCATCGGTGCCAAACGAGTTTTGACGATGCAAAACGATGCATTTGCATAAAATTAAGGTTTTTGTCATTCGGAGACCGAGTTTACACGCGCGCAGCGCTTGCAAAACGTGATGGCTCAATTTGGCTGATTGACGCATTTTCGCTCGCGGCATCGTTGCCAAACGAGTTTTGACGATGAAAAACGATGCAATTAAACAAAATTAAGGGTTTTGACATTCGGAGATCGAGTTAACATAGGTGCAGCGCTCACAAAACGAGATGGCTTGATTTGGCTGTTTGACGCTTTTTCGCTCGCGGCATCGGTGCCAAACGAGTTTTGACGATGCAAAACGATGCATTTGCACAAAATAAAGGTTTTTGTCATTCGGAGACCGAGTTTACACGCGTGCAGCGTTTGCAAAACGTGATGGCTCAATTTGGCTGATTGACGCATTTTCGCTCGCGGCATCGTTGCCAAACGAGTTTTGACGATGCAAAACGATGCATTTAAACAAAATTAAGGCTTTTGACATTCGGAGACCGAGCTTACATGCGTGCAGCGCTCGCAAAACGCGATAGCTCGATTTGGCTGAGTGACGCTTTTTCGCTCGCGGCATCAGTGCAAAACGAGTTTTGACGATGCAAAACGATGCATTTGCACAAAATTAAGGGTTTTGTCATTCGGAGACCGAGTTTACACGCTTGCAGCGCTCGCAAAACGTGACGGCTTAATTTGGCTGATTGACGCATATTCGCTCGCGGCATCGTTGCCAAACGAATTTTGAAGATGTAAAACGATGCATTTGCACAAAATTAAGGTTTTTGTCATTCGAAGACCGAGTTTACATGAGTGCAGCTCTCGCAAAACGCAATGGCTCGATTTGGCTGACTGACGCTTTTTCGCCCGCGGCATCGGTGCCAAACGAGTTTTAACGATGTAAAACGATGCATTTGCACAAAATACAGGTTTTTGATACTCGGCGACCGAGTTTACATGAGTGCCACGCGCGCAGAACGCGATGGCTTGATTTGGCTGTTTGACGCTTTTTCGCTCGCGGCATCGGTGCCAAACGAGTTTTGACGATGCAAAACGATGCATTTGCACAAAATTAAGGTTTTTGGAACTCGGCGACCGAGTTTACATGAATGCCATGCGCGCAGAACGCGATAGCTTGATTTGGCTGATTGACGCATTTTCGCTAGCGGCATCATTGCCAAACTAGTTTTGACGATGCACAACGATGCATTTAAACAAAATTAAGGCTTTTGACATTCGGAGACCGAGTTTACATGCGTGCAGGGCTCGCAAAACGCGATGGCTCGTTTTCGCTGAGTGACGCTTTTTCGTTCGCGGCATCGGTGCCAAACGAGTTTTGACGATGCAAAACGATGCATTCGCACAAAATTAAGGTTTTTCTCATTCGGAGACCGAGTTTACACGCGTGCAGCGCTTGCAAAACGTGATGGCTCAATTTGGCTGATTGACGCATTTTCGCTCGCGGCATCGTTGCCAAACGAGTTTTGACGATGCAAAACGATGCAATTAAACAAAATTAAGGGTTTTGACATTCGGAGATCGAGTTAACATGGGTGCAGCGCTCGCAAAACGAGATGGCTTGATTTGGCTGTTTGACGCTTTTTCGCTCGCGGCATCGGTGCCAAACGAGTTTTAACAATGTAAAACGATGCATTTGCACAAAATACAGGTTTTTGATACTCGGCGACCGAGTTTACATGAGTGCCACGCGCGCAGAACGCGATAGCTTGATTTGGCTGATTGACGAATTTTCGCTAGCGGCATCATTGCCAAACGAGTTTTGACGATGCAAAACGATGCATTTAAACAAAATTAAGGCTTTTCACATTCGGAGACCGAGTTTACATGCGTGCAGCGCTCGCAAAACGCGATGGCTCGATTTGGCTGAGTGACGCTTTTTCGCTCGCGGCATCGGTGCAAAACGAGTTTTGACAATGCAAAACGATGCATTTGCACAAAATTAAGGTTTTTGTCATTCGGAGACCGAGTTTACACGCGTGCAGCGCTTGCAAAACGTGATGGCTCAATTTGGCTGATTGACGCATTTTCGCTCGCGGCATCGTTGCCAAACGAGTTTTGACGATGCAAAACGATCCAATTAAACAAAATTAACGGTTTTGACATTCGGAGATCGAGTTAACATGGGTGCAGCGCTCGCAAAACGAGATGGCTTGATTTGGGTGTTTGACGCTTTTTCGCTCGCGGCATCGGTGCCAAACGAGTTTTAACGATGTAAAACGATGCATTTGCACAAAATAAACGTTTTTGGTACTCGGCGACCGAGTTTACATGAGTGCCACGCGCGCAGAACGCGATAGCTTGATTTGGCTGATTGGCGCATTTTCGCTAGCGGCATCATTGCCAAACGAGTTTTGACGATGCAAAACGATGCATTTAAACAAAATTAAGGCTTTTGACATTCGGAGACCGAGTTTACATGCGTGCAGAGCTCGCAGAACGCGATGGCTCGATTTGGCTGAGTGACGCTTTTTCGCTCGCGGCATCGGTGCCAAACGAGTTTTGACGATGCAAAACGATGCATTTGCACAAAATAAAGGTTTTTGGTACTCGGCGACGGAGTTTACATGAGTGCCACGCGCGCAGAACGCGATAGCTTGATTTGGCTGTTAGACGCTTTTTTGCTCGTGCATCGGTGGCAAACGAGTTTTAACGATGCAAAACGATGCATTTGCACGAAATTAAGGTTTTTGACATACGGAGATCGAGTTAACATGCGTGCAGCGCTCGCAAAACGAGATGGCTTGATTTGGCTTTTTGACGCTTTTTCGCTCTCGGCATCGATGCCAAACGAGTTTTAACGATGTAAAACGATGCATTTGCACAAAATAAAGGTTTTTGGTACTCGGCGACGGAGTTTACATGAGTGCCACGCGCGCAGAACGCGATAGCTTGATTTGGCTGTTTGACGCATTTTCGCTAGCGGCATCATTGCCAAACGAGTTTTGACGATGCAAAACGATGCATTTAAACAAAATTAAGGCTTTTGACATTCGGAGACCGATTTTACATGCGTGCAGCGCTCGCAAAACGCGATGGCTCGATTTGGCTGAGTGACGCTTTTTCGCTCGCGGCATCGGTGCAAAACGAGTTTTGACGATGCAAAACGATGCATTTGCACAAAATTAAGGTTTTTGTCATTCGGAGACCGAGTTTACACGCGTGCAGCGCTCGCAAAACGTGACGGCTCAATTTGGCTGATTGACGCATTTTCGATCGCGGCATCGTTGCCAAACGAATTTTGAAGATGTAAAACGATGCATTTGCACAAAATTAAGGTTTTTGTCATTCGGAGACCGAGTTTACACGCGTGCAGCGCTTGCAAAACGTGATGGCTCAATTTGGCTGATTGACGCATTTACGCTCGCGGCATCGGTGCCAAACGAGTTTTACCGATGTAAAACCATGCATTTGCACAAAATACAGGTTTTTCATACTCGGCGACCGAGTTTACATGAGTGCCACGCGCGCAGAACGCGATGGCTTGATTTGGCTGTTTGACGCTTTTTCGCTCGCGGCATCGGTGCCAAACGAGTTTTAACGATGTAAAACGATGCATTTGCACAAAATAAAGGTTCTTGATACTCGGCGACCGAGTCTACATAAGTGCCACGCGTGCAAAAAGCGATAGCTCGATTTGGCTGTTAGACGCTTTTTTGCTCGTGCATCGGTGGCAAACGAGTTTTAACGATGCAAAACGATGCATTTGCACAAAATTAAGGTTTTTGACATACGGAGATCGAGTTAACATGCGTGCAGCGCTCGCAAAACGAGATGGCTTGATTTGGCTTTTTGACGCTTTTTCGCTCTCGGCATCGATGCCAAACGAGTTTTAACGATGTAAAACGATGCATTTGCACAAAATAAAGGTTTTTGGTACTCGGCGACGGAGTTTACATGAGTGCCACGCGCGCAGAACGCGATAGCTTGATTTGGCTGATTGACGCATTTTCGCTAGCGGCATCATTGCCAAACGAGTTTTGACGATGCAAAACGATGCATTTAAACAAAATTAAGGCTTTTGACATTCGGAGACCGATTTTACATGCGTGCAGCGCTCGCAAAACGCGATGGCTCGATTTGGCTGAGTGACGCTTTTTCGCTCGCGGCATCGGTGCAAAACGAGTTTTGACGATGCAAAACGATGCATTTGCACAAAATTAAGGTTTTTGTCATTCGGAGACCGAGTTTACACGCGTGCAGCGCTCGCAAAACGTGACGGCTCAATTTGGCTGATTGACGCATTTTCGATCGCGGCATCGTTGCCAAACGAATTTTGAAGATGTAAAACGATGCATTTGCACAAAATTAAGGTTTTTGTCATTCGGAGACCGAGTTTACACGCGTGCAGCGCTTGCAAAACGTGATGGCTCAATTTGGCTGATTGACGCATTTACGCTCGCGGCATCGGTGCCAAACGAGTTTTACCGATGTAAAACCATGCATTTGCACAAAATACAGGTTTTTCATACTCGGCGACCGAGTTTACATGAGTGCCACGCGCGCAGAACGCGATGGCTTGATTTGGCTGTTTGACGCTTTTTCGCTCGCGGCATCGGTGCCAAACGAGTTTTAACGATGTAAAACGATGCATTTGCACAAAATAAAGGTTCTTGATACTCGGCGACCGAGTCTACATAAGTGCCACGCGTGCAAAACGCGATAGCTCGATTTGGCTGTTAGACGCTTTTTTGCTCGTGCATCGGTGGCAAACGAGTTTTAACGATGCAAAACGATGCATTTGCACAAAATTAAGGTTTTTGACATACGGAGATCGAGTTAACATGCGTGCAGCGCTCGCAAAACGAGATGGCTTGATTTGGCTTTTTGACGCTTTTTCGCTCTCGGCATCGATGCCAAACGAGTTTTAACGATGTAAAACGATGCATTTGCACAAAATAAAGGTTTTTGGTACTCGGCGACGGAGTTTACATGAGTGCCACGCGCGCAGAACGCGATAGCTTGATTTGGCTGATTGACGCATTTTCGCTAGCGGCATCATTGCCAAACGAGTTTTGACGATGCAAAACGATGCATTTAAACAAAATTAAGGCTTTTGACATTCGGAGACCGATTTTACATGCGTGCAGCGCTCGCAAAACGCGATGGCTCGATTTGGCTGAGTGACGCTTTTTCGCTCGCGGCATCGGTGCAAAACGAGTTTTGACGATGCAAAACGATGCATTTGCACAAAATTAAGGTTTTTGTCATTCGGAGACCGAGTTTACACGCGTGCAGCGCTCGCAAAACGTGACGGCTCAATTTGGCTGATTGACGCATTTTCGATCGCGGCATCGTTGCCAAACGAATTTTGAAGATGTAAAACGATGCATTTGCACAAAATTAAGGTTTTTGTCATTCGGAGACCGAGTTTACACGCGTGCAGCGCTTGCAAAACGTGATGGCTCAATTTGGCTGATTGACGCATTTACGCTCGCGGCATCGGTGCCAAACGAGTTTTACCGATGTAAAACCATGCATTTGCACAAAATACAGGTTTTTCATACTCGGCGACCGAGTTTACATGAGTGCCACGCGCGCAGAACGCGATGGCTTGATTTGGCTGTTTGACGCTTTTTCGCTCGCGGCATCGGTGCCAAACGAGTTTTAACGATGTAAAACGATGCATTTGCACAAAATAAAGGTTCTTGATACTCGGCGACCGAGTCTACATAAGTGCCACGCGTGCAAAAAGCGATAGCTCGATTTGGCTGTTAGACGCTTTTTTGCTCGTGCATCGGTGGCAAACGAGTTTTAACGATGCAAAACGATGCATTTGCACAAAATTAAGGTTTTTGACATACGGAGATCGAGTTAACATGCGTGCAGCGCTCGCAAAACGAGATGGCTTGATTTGGCTTTTTGACGCTTTTTCGCTCTCGGCATCGATGCCAAACGAGTTTTAACGATGTAAAACGATGCATTTGCACAAAATAAAGGTTTTTGGTACTCGGCGACGGAGTTTACATGAGTGCCACGCGCGCAGAACGCGATAGCTTGATTTGGCTGATTGACGCATTTTCGCTAGCGGCATCATTGCCAAACGAGTTTTGACGATGCAAAACGATGCATTTAAACAAAATTAAGGCTTTTGACATTCGGAGACCGATTTTACATGCGTGCAGCGCTCGCAAAACGCGATGGCTCGATTTGGCTGAGTGACGCTTTTTCGCTCGCGGCATCGGTGCAAAACGAGTTTTGACGATGCAAAACGATGCATTTGCACAAAATTAAGGTTTTTGTCATTCGGAGACCGAGTTTACACGCGTGCAGCGCTCGCAAAACGTGACGGCTCAATTTGGCTGATTGACGCATTTTCGATCGCGGCATCGTTGCCAAACGAATTTTGAAGATGTAAAACGATGCATTTGCACAAAATTAAGGTTTTTGTCATTCGGAGACCGAGTTTACACGCGTGCAGCGCTTGCAAAACGTGATGGCTCAATTTGGCTGATTGACGCATTTACGCTCGCGGCATCGGTGCCAAACGAGTTTTACCGATGTAAAACCATGCATTTGCACAAAATACAGGTTTTTCATACTCGGCGACCGAGTTTACATGAGTGCCACGCGCGCAGAACGCGATGGCTTGATTTGGCTGTTTGACGCTTTTTCGCTCGCGACATCGGTGCCAAACGAGTTTTAACGATGTAAAACGATGCATTTGCACAAAATAAAGGTTCTTGATACTCGGCGACCGAGTCTACATAAGTGCCACGCGTGCAAAACGCGATAGCTCGATTTGGCTGTTAGACGCTTTTTTGCTCGTGCATCGGTGGCAAACGAGTTTTAACGATGCAAAACGATGCATTTGCACAAAATTAAGGTTTTTGACATACGGAGATCGAGTTAACATGCGTGCAGCGCTCGCAAAACGAGATGGCTTGATTTGGCTTTTTGACGCTTTTTCGCTCTCGGCATCGATGCCAAACGAGTTTTAACGATGTAAAACGATGCATTTGCACAAAATAAAGGTTTTTGGTACTCGGCGACGGAGTTTACATGAGTGCCACGCGCGCAGAACGCGATAGCTTGATTTGGCTGATTGACGCATTTTCGCTAGCGGCATCATTGCCAAACGAGTTTTGACGATGCAAAACGATGCATTTAAACAAAATTAAGGCTTTTGACATTCGGAGACCGATTTTACATGCGTGCAGCGCTCGCAAAACGCGATGGCTCGATTTGGCTGAGTGACGCTTTTTCGCTCGCGGCATCGGTGCAAAACGAGTTTTGACGATGCAAAACGATGCATTTGCACAAAATTAAGGTTTTTGTCATTCGGAGACCGAGTTTACACGCGTGCAGCGCTCGCAAAACGTGACGGCTCAATTTGGCTGATTGACGCATTTTCGATCGCGGCATCGTTGCCAAACGAATTTTGAAGATGTAAAACGATGCATTTGCACAAAATTAAGGTTTTTGTCATTCGGAGACCGAGTTTACACGCGTGCAGCGCTTGCAAAACGTGATGGCTCAATTTGGCTGATTGACGCATTTACGCTCGCGGCATCGGTGCCAAACGAGTTTTACCGATGTAAAACCATGCATTTGCACAAAATACAGGTTTTTCATACTCGGCGACCGAGTTTACATGAGTGCCACGCGCGCAGAACGCGATGGCTTGATTTGGCTGTTTGACGCTTTTTCGCTCGCGGCATCGGTGCCAAACGAGTTTTAACGATGTAAAACGATGCATTTGCACAAAATAAAGGTTCTTGATACTCGGCGACCGAGTCTACATAAGTGCCACGCGTGCAAAACGCGATAGCTCGATTTGGCTGTTAGACGCTTTTTTGCTCGTGCATCGGTGGCAAACGAGTTTTAACGATGCAAAACGATGCATTTGCACAAAATTAAGGTTTTTGACATACGGAGATCGAGTTAACATGCGTGCAGCGCTCGCAAAACGAGATGGCTTGATTTGGCTTTTTGACGCTTTTTCGCTCTCGGCATCGATGCCAAACGAGTTTTAACGATGTAAAACGATGCATTTGCACAAAATAAAGGTTTTTGGTACTCGGCGACGGAGTTTACATGAGTGCCACGCGCGCAGAACGCGATAGCTTGATTTGGCTGATTGACGCATTTTCGCTAGCGGCATCATTGCCAAACGAGTTTTGACGATGCAAAACGATGCATTTAAACAAAATTAAGGCTTTTGACATTCGGAGACCGATTTTACATGCGTGCAGCGCTCGCAAAACGCGATGGCTCGATTTGGCTGAGTGACGCTTTTTCGCTCGCGGCATCGGTGCAAAACGAGTTTTGACGATGCAAAACGATGCATTTGCACAAAATTAACGTTTTTGGAACTCGGCGACCGAGTTTACATGAATGCCACGCGCGCAGAACGCGATAGCTTGATTTGGCTGATTGACGCATTTTCGCTAGCGGCATCATTGCCAAACTAGTTTTGACGATGCACAACGATGCATTTAAACAAAATTAAGGCTTTTGACATTCGGAGACCGAGTTTACATGCGTGCAGGGCTCGCAAAACGCGATGGCTCGTTTTCGCTGAGTGTCGCTTTTTCGTTCGCGGCATCGGTGCCAAACGAGTTTTGACGATGCAAAACGATGCATTCGCACAAAATTAAGGTTTTTCTCATTCGGAGACCGAGTTTACACGCGTGCAGCGCTTGCAAAACGTGATGGCTCAATTTGGCTGATTGACGCATTTTCGCTCGCGGCATCGTTGCCAAACGAGTTTTGACGATGCAAAACGATGCAATTAAACAAAATTAAGGGTTTTGACATTCGGAGATCGAGTTAACATGGGTGCAGCGCTCGCAAAACGAGATGGCTTGATTTGGCTGTTTGACGCTTTTTCGCTCGCGGCATCGGTGCCAAACGAGTTTTAACAATGTAAAACGATGCATTTGCACAAAATACAGGTTTTTGATACTCGGCGACCGAGTTTACATGAGTGCCACGCGCGCAGAACGCGATAGCTTGATTTGGCTGATTGACGAATTTTCGCTAGCGGCATCATTGCCAAACGAGTTTTGACGATGCAAAACGATGCATTTAAACAAAATTAAGGCTTTTCACATTCGGAGACCGAGTTTACATGCGTGCAGCGCTCGCAAAACGCGATGGCTCGATTTGGCTGAGTGACGCTTTTTCGCTCGCGGCATCGGTGCAAAACGAGTTTTGACAATGCAAAACGATGCATTTGCACAAAATTAAGGTTTTTGTCATTCGGAGACCGAGTTTACACGCGTGCAGCGCTTGCAAAACGTGATGGCTCAATTTGGCTGATTGACGCATTTTCGCTCGCGGCATCGTTGCCAAACGAGTTTTGACGATGCAAAACGATCCAATTAAACAAAATTAACGGTTTTGACATTCGGAGATCGAGTTAACATGGGTGCAGCGCTCGCAAAACGAGATGGCTTGATTTGGGTGTTTGACGCTTTTTCGCTCGCGGCATCGGTGCCAAACGAGTTTTAACGATGTAAAACGATGCATTTGCACAAAATAAACGTTTTTGGTACTCCGCGACCGAGTTTACATGAGTGCCACGCGCGCAGAACGCGATAGCTTGATTTGGCTGATTGGCGCATTTTCGCTAGCGGCATCATTGCCAAACGAGTTTTGACGATGCAAAACGATGCATTTAAACAAAATTAAGGCTTTTGACATTCGGAGACCGAGTTTACATGCGTGCAGAGCTCGCAGAACGCGATGGCTCGATTTGGCTGAGTGACGCTTTTTCGCTCGCGGCATCGGTGCCAAACGAGTTTTGACGATGCAAAACGATGCATTTGCACAAAATTAAGGTTTTTGTCATTCGGAGACCGAGTTAACACGCGTGCAGCGCTTGCAAAACGTGACGGCTCAATTTGGCTGATTGACGCATTTTCGCTCGCGGCATCGTTGCCAAACGAGTTTTGACGATGCAAAACGATGCAATTAAACAAAATTAAGGGTTTTGACATTCGGAGATCGAGTTTACACGCGTGCGGCGCTTGCAAAACGTGATGGCTCAATTTGGCTGATTGACGCATTTTCGCTCGCGGCATCGTTGCCAAACGAGTTTTGACGATGCAAAACGATCCAATTAAACAAAATTAACGGTTTTGACATTCGGAGATCGAGTTAACATGGGTACAGCGCTCGCAAAACGAGATGGCTTGATTTGGGTGTTTGACGCTTTTTCGCTCGCGGCATCGGTGCCAAACGAGTTTTAACGATGCAAAACGATGCATTTAAACAAAATTAAGGCTTTTGACATTCGGAGACCGAGTTTACATGCGTGCAGAGCTCGCAGAACGCGATGGCTCGATTTGGCTGAGTGACGCTTTTTCGCTCTCGGCATCGATGCCAAACGAGTTTTAACGATGTAAAACGATGCATTTGCACAAAATAAAGGTTTTTGGTACTCGGCGACGGAGTTTACATGAGTGCCACGCGAGCAGAACGCGATAGCTTGATTTGGCTGTTAGACGCTTTTTTGCTCGTGCATCGGTGGCAAACGAGTTTTAACGATGCAAAACGATGCATTTGCACGAAATTAAGGTTTTTGACATACGGAGATCGAGTTAACATGCGTGCAGCGCTCGCAAAACGAGATGGCTTGATTTGGCTTTTTGACGCTTTTTCGCTCTCGGCATCGATGCCAAACGAGTTTTAACGATGTAAAACGATGCATTTGCACAAAATAAAGGTTTTTGGTACTCGGCGACGGAGTTTACATGAGTGCCACGCGCGCAGAACGCGATAGCTTGATTTGGCTGATTGACGCATTTTCGCTAGCGGCATCATTGCCAAACGAGTTTTGACGATGCAAAACGATGCATTTAAACAAAATTAAGGCTTTTGACATTCGGAGACCGATTTTACATGCGTGCAGCGCTCGCAAAACGCGATGGCTCGATTTGGCTGAGTGACGCTTTTTCGCTCGCGGCATCGGTGCAAAACGAGTTTTGACGATGCAAAACGATGCATTTGCACAAAATTAAGGTTTTTGTCATTCGGAGACCGAGTTTACACGCGTGCAGCGCTCGCAAAACGTGACGGCTCAATTTGGCTGATTGACGCATTTTCGATCGCGGCATCGTTGCCAAACGAATTTTGAAGATGTAAAACGATGCATTTGCACAAAATTAAGGTTTTTGTCATTCGGAGACCGAGTTTACACGCGTGCAGCGCTTGCAAAACGTGATGGCTCAATTTGGCTGATTGACGCATTTACGCTCGCGGCATCGGTGCCAAACGAGTTTTACCGATGTAAAACCATGCATTTGCACAAAATACAGGTTTTTCATACTCGGCGACCGAGTTTACATGAGTGCCACGCGCGCAGAACGCGATGGCTTGATTTGGCTGTTTGACGCTTTTTCGCTCGCGGCATCGGTGCCAAACGAGTTTTAACGATGTAAAACGATGCATTTGCACAAAATAAAGGTTCTTGATACTCGGCGACCGAGTCTACATAAGTGCCACGCGTGCAAAAAGCGATAGCTCGATTTGGCTGTTAGACGCTTTTTTGCTCGTGCATCGGTGGCAAACGAGTTTTAACGATGCAAAACGATGCATTTGCACAAAATTAAGGTTTTTGACATACGGAGATCGAGTTAACATGCGTGCAGCGCTCGCAAAACGAGATGGCTTGATTTGGCTTTTTGACGCTTTTTCGCTCTCGGCATCGATGCCAAACGAGTTTTAACGATGTAAAACGATGCATTTGCACAAAATAAAGGTTTTTGGTACTCGGCGACGGAGTTTACATGAGTGCCACGCGCGCAGAACGCGATAGCTTGATTTGGCTGATTGACGCATTTTCGCTAGCGGCATCATTGCCAAACGAGTTTTGACGATGCAAAACGATGCATTTAAACAAAATTAAGGCTTTTGACATTCGGAGACCGATTTTACATGCGTGCAGCGCTCGCAAAACGCGATGGCTCGATTTGGCTGAGTGACGCTTTTTCGCTCGCGGCATCGGTGCAAAACGAGTTTTGACGATGCAAAACGATGCATTTGCACAAAATTAAGGTTTTTGTCATTCGGAGACCGAGTTTACACGCGTGCAGCGCTCGCAAAACGTGACGGCTCAATTTGGCTGATTGACGCATTTTCGATCGCGGCATCGTTGCCAAACGAATTTTGAAGATGTAAAACGATGCATTTGCACAAAATTAAGGTTTTTGTCATTCGGAGACCGAGTTTACACGCGTGCAGCGCTTGCAAAACGTGATGGCTCAATTTGGCTGATTGACGCATTTACGCTCGCGGCATCGGTGCCAAACGAGTTTTACCGATGTAAAACCATGCATTTGCACAAAATACAGGTTTTTCATACTCGGCGACCGAGTTTACATGAGTGCCACGCGCGCAGAACGCGATGGCTTGATTTGGCTGTTTGACGCTTTTTCGCTCGCGGCATCGGTGCCAAACGAGTTTTAACGATGTAAAACGATGCATTTGCACAAAATAAAGGTTCTTGATACTCGGCGACCGAGTCTACATAAGTGCCACGCGTGCAAAACGCGATAGCTCGATTTGGCTGTTAGACGCTTTTTTGCTCGTGCATCGGTGGCAAACGAGTTTTAACGATGCAAAACGATGCATTTGCACAAAATTAAGGTTTTTGACATACGGAGATCGAGTTAACATGCGTGCAGCGCTCGCAAAACGAGATGGCTTGATTTGGCTTTTTGACGCTTTTTCGCTCTCGGCATCGATGCCAAACGAGTTTTAACGATGTAAAACGATGCATTTGCACAAAATAAAGGTTTTTGGTACTCGGCGACGGAGTTTACATGAGTGCCACGCGCGCAGAACGCGATAGCTTGATTTGGCTGATTGACGCATTTTCGCTAGCGGCATCATTGCCAAACGAGTTTTGACGATGCAAAACGATGCATTTAAACAAAATTAAGGCTTTTGACATTCGGAGACCGATTTTACATGCGTGCAGCGCTCGCAAAACGCGATGGCTCGATTTGGCTGAGTGACGCTTTTTCGCTCGCGGCATCGGTGCAAAACGAGTTTTGACGATGCAAAACGATGCATTTGCACAAAATTAAGGGTTTTGTCATTCGAAAACCGAGTTTACACGCTTGCAGCGCTCGCAAAACGTGACGGCTCAATTTGGCTGATTGACGCATTTTCGATCGCGGCATCGTTGCCAAACGAATTTTGAAGATGTAAAACGATGCATTTGCACAAAATTGAGGTTTTTGTCATTCGAAGACCGAGTTTACATGAGTGCAGCTCTCGCAAAACATAATGGCTCGATTTGGCTGACTGACGCTTTTTCGCCCGCGGCATCGGTGCCAAACGAGTTTTAACTATGTAAAACGATGCATTTGCACAAAATACAGGTTTTTCATACTCGGCGACCGAGTTTACATGAGTGCCACGCGCGCAGAACGCGATGGCTTGATTTGGCTGTTTGACGCTTTTTCGCTCGCGGCATCGGTGCCAAACGAGTTTTGACGATGCAAAACGATGCATTTAAACAAAATTAAGGCTTTTGACATTCGGAGACCGAGCTTACATGCGTGCAGCTGCTCGCAAAACGCAATGGCTCGATTTGGCTGATTGACGCTTTTTCGCTCGCGGCATCGGTGCCAAACGAGTTTTAACGATGTAAAACGATGCATTTGCACAAAATACAGGTTTTTGATACTCGGCGACCGAGTTTACAATGAGGCCACGCGCGCAGAACGCGATAGCTTGATTTGGCTGATTGACGCATTTTCGCTAGCGGCATCATTGCCAAACGAGTTTTGACGATGCAAAACGATGCATTTAAACAAAATTAAGGCTTTTGACATTCGGAGACCGAGTTTACATGCGTGCAGCTCTCGCAAAACGCATTGCCTCGATTTGGCTGACTGACGCTATTTCGCCCGCGGCATCGGTGCCAAACGAGTTTTAACGATGTAAAACGATGCATTTGCACAAAATAAAGGTTTTGGTACTCGGCGGACCGAGTTTACATGATTGCCACGCGCGCAGAACGCGGATAGTTTGATTTGGCTGATTGACGCATTTTCGCTAGCGGCATCATTGCCAAACGAGATTTGACGATGCAAAACGATGCATTTAAACAAAATAAGGCTTTTGACATTCCGGAGACCGAGTTTACATGCGGGCAGCGCTCGCAAAACGCAATGGCTCGATTGCCTGGGTGACGCTTTTTCGCTCGCGGCATCGGTGCCAAACGAGTTTTGACGATGCAAAACGATGCATTTGCACAAAAATTAAGGTTTTTGTCATTCGGGAGACCGAGTTTACACGCGTGCAGCGGTTTGCCAAACGTGATGGCTCAATTTGGCTGATTGACGCATTTTCGCTCGCGGCATCGTTGCCAAACGAGTTTTGACGATGCAAAACGATGCAATTAAACAAAATTAAGGGTTTTGACATTCGGAGACCGAGTTTACATGCGTGCAGCGCTCGCAAAACGCAATGGCTCGATTTGGCTGATTGACGCCTTTTTCGCTCGCGGCATCGGTGCCAAACGAGTTTTAACGATGTAAAACGATGCATTTGCACAAAATACAGGTTTTTGATACTCGGCGACCGAGTTTACATGAGTGCCACGCGCGCAGAACGCGATAGCTTGATTTGGCTGATTGACGCATTTTCGATAGCGGCATCATTGCCAATCGAGTTTTGACGATGCAAAACGATGCATTTAAACAAAATTAAGGCTTTTGACATTCGGAGACCGAGTTTACATGCGTGCAGCGCTCGCAAAACGCGATGGCTCGATTGGCTGAGTGACGTTTTTTCGCTCGCGGCATCGGGGCCAAACGAGTTTTGACGATGCAAAACGATGCATTTGCACAAAAATAAGGTTTTTGTCATTCGGGAGACCGTGTTTACACGCGCGCAGCGCTTGCAAAAACGTGATGGCTCGATTTGGCTGAGTGACGCTTTTCGCTCGCGGCATCGGTGCAAAACGACTTTGGCGATGCAAAACGATGCATTTGCACAAAATTAAGGGTTTTGTCATTCGGAGACCGAGTTTACACGCTTGCAGCGCTCGCAAAACGCGACGGCTTAATTTGGCTTGATTGACCGCATTTTCGCTCGCGAATCGTTGTCAAAACGAATTTTGAAGATGTAAAACGATGCATTTGCACAAAATTAAGGTTTTTGTCATTCGGAGACCGAGTTTACATGCGTGCAGCGCTCGCAAAACGCAATGGCTCGATTTGGCTGATTGACGCTTTTCGCTCGCGGCATCGTGTGCCAAACGAGTTTTAACGATGTAAAAAGATGCATTTGCACAAAATACAGGTTTTTGATACTCGGCGACCGAGTTTACATGAGGGCCACGCGCGCAGAACGCGATAGCTTGATTTGGCTGATTGACGCATTTTCGCTAGCGGCATCATTGCCAAACGAGTTTTGACGATGCAAAACGATGCATTTAAACAAAATTAAGGCTTTTCACATTCGGAGACCGAGTTTACATGCGTGCAGCGCTCGCAAAACGCGATAGCTCGATTTGGCTGAGTGACGCTTTTTCGCTCGCGGCATCGGTGCCAAACGAGTTTTGACGATGCAAAACGATGCATTTGCACAAAATTAAGGTTTTTGTCATTCGGAGACCGAGTTTACACGCGCGCAGCGCTTGCAAAACGTGATGGCTCAATTTGGCTGATTGACGCATTTTCGCTCGCGGCATCGTTGCCAAACGAGTTTTGACGATGCAAAACGATGCAATTAAACAAAATTAAGGGTTTTGACATTCGGAGATCGAGTTAACATAGGTGCAGCGCTCGCAAAACGAGATGGCTTGATTTGGCTGTTTGACGCTTTTTCGCTCGCGGCATCGGTGCCAATCGAGTTTTAACGATGTAAAACGATGTATTTGCACAAAATAAAGGTTTTTGGTACTCGATGACCGAGTTTACATGATTGCCACGCGCGCAGAACGCGATAGCTTGATTTGGCTGATTGACGCATTTTCGCTAGCGGCATCATTGCCAAACGAGATTTGACGATGCAAAACGATGCATTTAAACAAAATTAAGGCTTTTGACATTCGGAGACCGAGTTTACATGCGTGCAGCGCTCGCAAAACGCAATGGCTCGATTGCCTGAGTGACGCTTTTTCGCTCGCGGCATCGGTGCCAAACGAGTTTTGACGATGCAAAACGATGCATTCGCACAAAATTAAGGTTTTTGTCATTCGGAGACCGAGTTTACACGCGTGCAGCGCTCGCAAAACGTGACGGCTCAATTTGGCTGATTGACGCATTTTCGCTCGCGGCATCGTTGCCAAACGAGTTTTGACGATGCAAAACGATGCAATTAAAAAAAATTAAGGGTTTTGACATTCGGAGATCGAGTTAACATGGGTGCGGGGCTCGCAAAACGCGATGGCTCGATTTGGCTGAGTGACGCTTTTTCGCTCGCGGCATCGCTGCCAAACGAGTTTTGACGATGCAAAACGATGCATTTGCACAAAATTAAGGTTTTTGGTACTCTGCGACCGAGTTTACATGAATGCCACGCGCGCAGAACGCGATAGCTTGATTTGGCTGATTGACGCATTTTCGCTAGCGGCATCATTGCCAAACTAGTTTTGACGATGCACAACGATGCATTTAAACAAAATTAAGGCTTTTGACATTCGGAGACCGAGATTACATGCGTGCAGCGCTCGCAAAACGCGATGGCTCGATTTGGCTGAGTGACGCTTTTTCGTTCGCGGCATCGGTGCCAAACGAGTTTTAACGATGTAAAACGATGCATTTGCACAAAATACAGGTTTTTGTTACTCGGCGACCGAATTTACATGAGTGCCACGCGCGCAGAACGCGATAGCTTGATTTGGCTGATTGACGCATTTTCGCTAGCGGCATCATTGCCAAACGAGTTTTGACGATGCAAAACGATGCATTTAAACAAAATTAAGGCTTTTGACATTCGGAGACCGAGTTTACATGCGTGCAGGACTCGCAAAACGCGATAGCTCGTTTTGGCTGAGTGACGCTTTTTCGTTCGCGGCATCGGTGCCAAACGAGTTTTGACGATGCAAAACGATGCATTTGCACAAAATTAAGGTTTTTCTCATTCGGAGACCGAGTTTACACGCGTGCAGCGCTTGCAAAACGTGATGGCTCAATTTGGCTGATTGACGCATTTTCGCTCGCGGCATCGTTGCCAAACGAGTTTTGACGATGCAAAACGATGCAATTAAACAAAATTAAGGCTTTTGACATTCAGAGACCGAGTTTACATGCGTGCAGCGCTCGCAAAACGCGATGGCTCGATTTGGCTGAGTGACGCTTTTTCGCTCGCGGCATCGTTGCAAAACTAGTTTTGACGATGCAAAACGATGCATTTGCACAAAATTAAGGTTTTTGTCATTCGGAGACCGAGTTTACACGCGTGCAGCGCTCGCAAAACGTGACGGCTTAATTTGGCTGATTGACGCATTTTCGCTCGCGGCATCGTTGCCAAACGAATTTTGAAGATGTAAAACGATGCATTTGCACGAAATTAAGGTTTTTGTCATTCGGAGACCGAGTTTACATGCGTGCAGCGCTCGCAAAACGCAATGGCTCGATTTGGCTGACTGACGCTTTTACGCTCGCGGCATCGGTGCCAAACGAGTTTTAACGATGTAAAACGATGCATTTGCACAAAATACAGGTTTTTGATACTCGGCGACCGAGTTTACATGAGTGCCACGCGCGCAGAACGCGATAGCTTGATTTGGCTGATTGACGCTTTTTTCCTCGTGCATCGGTGGCAAACGAGTTCTAACGATTCAAAACGATGCATTTGCACAAAATTACAATTTTTGACATTCGGAGATCGAGTTTACATGCGTGCAGCGCTCGCAAAACGCGATGGCTCGATTTGGCTGAGTGACGCTTTTTCGCTCGCGGCATCGGTGCCAAACGAGTTTTAACGATGTAAAACGATGCATTGGCACAACATAACGCTTTTTGATACTCGGTGACCGAGTTTACATGAGTGCCACGCGCGCAGAACGCGATAGCTTCATTTGGCTGATTGGCGCATTTTCGCTAGCGGCATCATTGCCAAACGAGTTTTGACGATGCAAAACGATGCATTTAAACAAAATTAAGGCTTTTGACATTCGGAGACCGAGTTTACATGCGTGCAGCGCTCGTAAAACGCGATGGCTCGATTTGGCTGAGTGACGCTTTTTCGCTCGCGGTATCGGTGCAAAACGTGTTTTGACGATGCAAAACGATGCATTTGCACAAAATTAAGGTTTTTGTCGTTCGGAGACCGAGTTTACACGCGTGCAGCGCTCGCAAAACGCAATGGCTCGATTTGGCTGATTGACGCTTTTTCGCTCGCGGCATCGGTGCAAAACGATGCATTTGCACAAAATCAAGGTTTTTGACATTCGGAGATCGAGTTTACATGCATGCAGCGCTCGCAAAATAAGATGGCTCGATTTGGCTGTTTGGAGCTTTTTCGCTCGCGGCATCGGTGCCAAATGAGTTTTAACGATGTAAAACGATGCATTTGCACAACATAAAGGTTTTTGATACTCGGCGACCGAGTTTACATGAGTGCCACGCGCGCAGAACGCGATGGCTTGATTTGGCTGTTTGACGCTTTTTCGCTCGCGGCATCGGTGCCAAACGAGTTTTAACGATGTAAAACGATGCATTGGCACAACGTAAAGGTTTTTGATACTCGGTGACCGAGTTTACATGAGTACAACGCGCGCAGAACGCGATAGCTCCATTTGGCTGATTGTCGCATTTTCGCTAGCGGCATCATTGCCAAACGAGTTTTGACGATGCAAAACGATGCATTTAAACAAAATTAAGGCTTTCGACATTCGGAGACCGAGTTTACATGCGTGCAGCGCTCGCAAAACGCGATGGCTCGATTTGGCTGAGTGACGCTTTTTCGCTCGCGTCATCGGTGCAAAACGAGTTTTGACGATGCAAAACGATGCATTTGCACAAAATTAAGGTTTTTGTCATTCGGAGACCGAGTTTACACGCGTGCAGCGCTTGCAAAACGTGATGGCTCAATTTGGCTGATTGACGCATTTTCGCTCGCGGCATCGTTGCCAAACGAGTTTTGACGATGCAAAACGATCCAATTAAACAAAATTAAAGGTTTTGACATTCGGAGATCGAGTTAACATGGGTGCAGCGCTCGCAAAACGAGATGGCTTGATTTGGGTGTTTGACGCTTTTTCGCTCGCGGCATCGGTGCCAAACGAGTTTTAACGATGTAAAACGATGCATTTGCACAAAATAAACGTTTTTGGTACTCGGCGACCGAGTTTACATGAGTGCCACGCGCGCAGAACGCGATAGCTTGATTTGGCTGATTGACGCATGTTCGCTAGCGGCATCATTGCCAAACGAGTTTTGACGATGCAAAACGATGCATTTAAACAAAATTACAATTTTTGACATTCGGAGATCGAATTTACATGCGTGCAGCGCTCGCAAAACGCGATGGCTCGATTTGGCTGAGTGACGCTTTTTCGCTCGCGGCATCGGTGCCAAACGAGTTTTGACGATGCAAAACGATGCATTTGCACAAAATTAAGGTTTTTGGTACTCAGCGACCGAGTTTACATGAATGCCACGCGCGCAGAACGCGATAGCTTGATTTGGCTGATTGACGCATTTTCGCTAGCGGCATCATTGCCAAACTAGTTTTGACGATGCACAACGATGCATTTAAACAAAATTAAGGCTTTTGACATTCGGAGACCGAGATTACATGCGTGCAGCGCTCGCAAAACGCGATGGCTCGATTTGGCTGAGTGACGCTTTTTCGCTCGCGGCATCGGTGCAAAACGAGGTTTGACGATGCAAAACGATGCATTTGCACAAAATTAAGTTTTTTGTCATTCGGAGACCGAGTTTACACGCGTGCAGAGCTCGCAAAACGTGACGGCTCAATTTGGCTGATTGACGCATTTTCGCTCGCGGCATCGTTGCCAAACGAATTTTGAAGATGTAAAACGATGCATTTGCACAAAATTAAGGTTTTTGTCATTCGGAGACCGAGTTTACATGCGTGCAGCGCTCGCAAAACGCAATGGCTCGATTTGGCTGATTGACGCTTTTTCGCTCGCTGCATCGGTGCCAAACGAGTTTTAACGATGTAAAACGATGCATTTGCACAAAATAAAGGTTTTTGGTACTCGGCGACCGAGTTTACATGAGTGCCACGCGCGCAGAACGCGATAGCTCCATTTGGCTGATTGTCGCATTTTCGCTAGCGGCATCATTGCCAAACGAGTTTTGACGATGCAAAACGATGCATTTAAACAAAATTAAGGCTTTCGACATTCGGAGACCGAGTTTACATGCGTGCAGCGCTCGCAAAACGCGATGACTCGATTTGGCTGAGTGACGCGTTTTCGCTCGCGTCATCGGTGCAAAACGAGTTTTGACGATGCAAAACGATGCATTTGCACAAAATTAAGGTTTTTGTCATTCGGAGACCGAGTTTACACGCGTGTAGCGCTCGCAAAACGTGACGGCTCAATTTGGCTGATTGACGCATTTTCGCTCGCGGCATCGTTGCCAAACGAATTTTGAAGATGTAAAACGATGCATTTGCACAAAATTAAGGTTTTTGTCATTCGGAGACCGAGTTTACATGCGTGCAGCGCTCGCAAAACGCGATGGCTCGATTTGGCTGAGTGACGCTTTTTCGCTCGCGGCTTCGGTGCCAAACGAGTTTTGACGATGCAAAACGATGCATTTGCACAAAATTAAGGTTTTTGTCATTCGGAGACCGAGTTTACACGCGTGCAGCGCTTGCAAAACGTGATGGCTCAATTTGGCTGATTGACGCATTTTCGCTCGCGGCATCGTTGCCAAACGAGTTTTGACGATGCAAAACGATCCAATTAAACAAAATTAAAGGTTTTGACATTCGGAGATCGAGTTAACATGGGTGCAGCGCTCGCAAAACGAGATGGCTTGATTTGGGTGTTTGACGCTTTTTCGCTCGCGGCATCGGTGCCAAACGAGTTTTAACGATGTAAAACGATGCATTTGCACAAAATAAACGTTTTTGGTACTCGGCGACCGAGTTTACATGAGTGCCACGCGCGCAGATCGCGATGGCTTGATTTGGCTGTTTGACGCTTTTTCGCTCGCGGCATCGGTGCCAAACGAGTTTTAACGATGTAAAACGATGCATTGGCACAACATAACGCTTTTTGATACTCGGTGACCGAGTTTACATGAGTGCCACGCGCGCAAAACGCGATAGCTTGATTTGGCTGATTGACGCATTTTCGCTAGCGGCATCATTGCCAAACGAGTTCTGACGATGCAAAACGATGCATTTAAATAAAATTAAGGCTTTTGACATTCAGAGACCGAGTTTACATGCGTGCAGCGCTCGCAAAACGCGATGACTCGATTTAGCTGAGTGACGCTTTTTCGCTCGTGGCATCGGTGCAAAACTAGTTTTGACGATGCAAAACGATGCATTTGCACAAAATTAAGGTTTTTGTCATTCGGAGACCGAGTTTACATGCGTGCAGCGCTCGCAAAACGCAATGGCTCGATTTGGCTGATTGACGCTTTTACGCTCGCGGCATCGGTGCCAAACGAGTTTTAACGATGTAAAACGATGCATATGCACAAAATACAGGTTTTTGATACTCGGCGACCGAGTTTACATGAGTGCCACGCGCGCAGAACGCGATAGCTTGATTTGGCTGATTGACGCTTTTTTCCTCGTGCATCGGTGGCAAACGAGTTCTAACGATTCAAAACGATGCATTTGCACAAAATTACAATTTTTGACATTCGGAGATCGAGTTTACATGCGTGCAGCGCTCGCAAAACGTGATGGCTCGATTTGGCTGAGTGACGCTTTTTCGCTCGCGGAATCGGTGCCAAACGAGTTTTGACGATGCAAAACGATGCATTTGCACAAAATTAAGGTTTTTGTCATTCGGAGACCGAGTTTACATGCGTGCAGCGCTCCCAAAACGCGATGGCTCGATTTGGCTGAGCGACGCTTTTTCGCTCGCGGCATCGGTGCCAAACGAATTTTGACGATGCAAAACGATGCATTTAAACAAAATTAAGGCTTTTGACATTCGGAGACCGAGTTTACATGCGTGCAGCGCTCGCAAAACGCGATGGCTCGATTTGGCTGAGTGACGCTTTTTCGCTCGCGGCATCGGTGCAAAACGAGTTTTGACGATGCAAAACGATGCATTTGCACAAAATTAAGGTTTTTGTCATTCGGAGACCGAGTTTACATGCGTGCAGCGCTCGCAAAACGCGATGGCTCGAATTGGCTGAGTGACGCTTTTTCGCTCGCGGCATCGGTGCCAAACGAGTTTTGACGATGCAAAACGATGCATTTGCACAAAATTAAGGTTTTTGTCATTCGGAGACCGAGTTTACAAGCGTGCAGCGCTCGCAAAACGTGACGGCTCAATTTGGCTGATTGACGCATTTTCGCTCGCGGCATCGTTGCCAAACGAGTTTTGACGATGCAAAACGATGCAATTAAAAAAAATTAAGGGTTTTGACATTCGGAGATCGAGTTAACATGGGTGCGGCGCTCGCAAAACGCGATGGCTCGATTTGGCTGAGTGACGCTTTTTCGCTCGCGGCATCGCTGCCAAACGAGTTTTGACGATGCAAAACGATGCATTTGCACAAAATAAAGGTTTTTGGTACTCGGCGACCGAGTTTACATGAATGCCACGCGCGCAGAACGCGATAGCTTGATTTGGCTGATTGACGCATTTTCGCTAGCGGCATCATTGCCAAACTAGTTTTGACGATGCACAACGATGCATTTAAACAAAATTAAGGCTTTTGACATTCGGAGACCGAGATTACATGCGTGCAGCGCTCGCAAAACGCGATGGCTCGATTTGGCTGAGTGACGCTTTTTCGTTCGCGGCATCGGTGCCAAACGAGTTTTAACGATGCAAAACGATGCATTTGCACAAAATTAAGTTTTTTGTCATTCGGAGACCGAGTTTACACGCGTGCAGAGCTCGCAAAACGTGACGGCTCAATTTGGCTGATTGACGCATTTTCGCTCGCGGCATCGTTGCCAAACGAATTTTGAAGATGTAAAACGATGCATTTGCACAAAATTAAGGTTTTTGTCATTCGGAGACCGAGTTTACATGCGTGCAGCGCTCGCAAAACGCAATGGCTCGATTTGGCTGATTGACGCTTTTTCGCTCGCTGCATCGGTGCCAAACGAGTTTTAACGATGTAAAACGATGCATTTGCACAAAATAAAGGTTTTTGGTACTCGGCGACCGAGTTTACATGAGTGCCACGCGCGCAGAACGCGATAGCTCCATTTGGCTGATTGTCGCATTTTCGCTAGCGGCATCATTGCCAAACGAGTTTTGACGATGCAAAACGATGCATTTAAACAAAATTAAGGCTTTCGACATTCGGAGACCGAGTTTACATGCGTGCAGCGCTCGCAAAACGCGATGACTCGATTTGGCTGAGTGACGCGTTTTCGCTCGCGTCATCGGTGCAAAACGAGTTTTGACGATGCAAAACGATGCATTTGCACAAAATTAAGGTTTTTGTCATTCGGAGACCGAGTTTACACGCGTGTAGCGCTCGCAAAACGTGACGGCTCAATTTGGCTGATTGACGCATTTTCGCTCGCGGCATCGTTGCCAAACGAATTTTGAAGATGTAAAACGATGCATTTGCACAAAATTAAGGTTTTTGTCATTCGGAGACCGAGTTTACATGCGTGCAGCGCTCGCAAAACGCGATGGCTCGATTTGGCTGAGTGACGCTTTTTCGCTCGCGGCTTCGGTGCCAAACGAGTTTTGACGATGCAAAACGATGCATTTGCACAAAATTAAGGTTTTTGTCATTCGGAGACCGAGTTTACACGCGTGCAGCGCTTGCAAAACGTGATGGCTCAATTTGGCTGATTGACGCATTTTCGCTCGCGGCATCGTTGCCAAACGAGTTTTGACGATGCAAAACGATCCAATTAAACAAAATTAAAGGTTTTGACATTCGGAGATCGAGTTAACATGGGTGCAGCGCTCGCAAAACGAGATGGCTTGATTTGGGTGTTTGACGCTTTTTCGCTCGCGGCATCGGTGCCAAACGAGTTTTAACGATGTAAAACGATGCATTTGCACAAAATAAACGTTTTTGGTACTCGGCGACCGAGTTTACATGAGTGCCACGCGCGCAGATCGCGATGGCTTGATTTGGCTGTTTGACGCTTTTTCGCTCGCGGCATCGGTGCCAAACGAGTTTTAACGATGTAAAACGATGCATTGGCACAACATAACGCTTTTTGATACTCGGTGACCGAGTTTACATGAGTGCCACGCGCGCAAAACGCGATAGCTTGATTTGGCTGATTGACGCATTTTCGCTAGCGGCATCATTGCCAAACGAGTTCTGACGATGCAAAACGATGCATTTAAATAAAATTAAGGCTTTTGACATTCAGAGACCGAGTTTACATGCGTGCAGCGCTCGCAAAACGCGATGACTCGATTTAGCTGAGTGACGCTTTTTCGCTCGTGGCATCGGTGCAAAACTAGTTTTGACGATGCAAAACGATGCATTTGCACAAAATTAAGGTTTTTGTCATTCGGAGACCGAGTTTACATGCGTGCAGCGCTCGCAAAACGCAATGGCTCGATTTGGCTGATTGACGCTTTTACGCTCGCGGCATCGGTGCCAAACGAGTTTTAACGATGTAAAACGATGCATATGCACAAAATACAGGTTTTTGATACTCGGCGACCGAGTTTACATGAGTGCCACGCGCGCAGAACGCGATAGCTTGATTTGGCTGATTGACGCTTTTTTCCTCGTGCATCGGTGGCAAACGAGTTCTAACGATTCAAAACGATGCATTTGCACAAAATTACAATTTTTGACATTCGGAGATCGAGTTTACATGCGTGCAGCGCTCGCAAAACGTGATGGCTCGATTTGGCTGAGTGACGCTTTTTCGCTCGCGGAATCGGTGCCAAACGAGTTTTGACGATGCAAAACGATGCATTTGCACAAAATTAAGGTTTTTGTCATTCGGAGACCGAGTTTACATGCGTGCAGCGCTCCCAAAACGCGATGGCTCGATTTGGCTGAGCGACGCTTTTTCGCTCGCGGCATCGGTGCCAAACGAATTTTGACGATGCAAAACGATGCATTTAAACAAAATTAAGGCTTTTGACATTCGGAGACCGAGTTTACATGCGTGCAGCGCTCGCAAAACGCGATGGCTCGATTTGGCTGAGTGACGCTTTTTCGCTCGCGGCATCGGTGCAAAACGAGTTTTGACGATGCAAAACGATGCATTTGCACAAAATTAAGGTTTTTGTCATTCGGAGACCGAGTTTACATGCGTGCAGCGCTCGCAAAACGCGATGGCTCGAATTGGCTGAGTGACGCTTTTTCGCTCGCGGCATCGGTGCCAAACGAGTTTTGACGATGCAAAACGATGCATTTGCACAAAATTAAGGTTTTTGTCATTCGGAGACCGAGTTTACAAGCGTGCAGCGCTCGCAAAACGTGACGGCTCAATTTGGCTGATTGACGCATTTTCGCTCGCGGCATCGTTGCCAAACGAGTTTTGACGATGCAAAACGATGCAATTAAAAAAAATTAAGGGTTTTGACATTCGGAGATCGAGTTAACATGGGTGCGGCGCTCGCAAAACGCGATGGCTCGATTTGGCTGAGTGACGCTTTTTCGCTCGCGGCATCGCTGCCAAACGAGTTTTGACGATGCAAAACGATGCATTTGCACAAAATAAAGGTTTTTGGTACTCGGCGACCGAGTTTACATGAATGCCACGCGCGCAGAACGCGATAGCTTGATTTGGCTGATTGACGCATTTTCGCTAGCGGCATCATTGCCAAACTAGTTTTGACGATGCACAACGATGCATTTAAACAAAATTAAGGCTTTTGACATTCGGAGACCGAGATTACATGCGTGCAGCGCTCGCAAAACGCGATGGCTCGATTTGGCTGAGTGACGCTTTTTCGTTCGCGGCATCGGTGCCAAACGAGTTTTAACGATGTAAAACGATGCATTTGCACAAAATACAGGTTTTTGTTACTCGGCGACCGAATTTACATGAGTGCCACGCGCGCAGAACGCGATAGCTTGATTTGGCTGATTGACGCATTTTCGCTAGCGGCATCATTGCCAAACGAGTTTTGAAGATGCAAAACGATGCATTTAAACAAAATTAAGGCTTTTGACATTCGGAGACCGAGTTTACATGCGTGCAGGGCTCGCAAAACGCGATAGCTCGTTTTGGCTGAGTGACGCTTTTTCGTTCGCGGCATCGGTGCCAAACGAGTTTTGACGATGCAAAACGATGCATTTCAACAAAATTAAGGTTTTTCTCATTCGGAGACCGAGTTTACACGCGTGCAGCGCTTGCAAAACGTGATGGCTCAATTTGGCTGATTGACGCATTTTCGCTCGCGGCATCGTTGCCAAACGAGTTTTGACGATGCAAAACGATGCAATTAAACAAAATTAAGGCTTTTGACATTCAGAGACCGAGTTTACATGCGTGCAGCGCTCGCAAAACGCGATGGCTCGATTTGGCTGAGTGACGCTTTTTCGCTCGCGGCATCGTTGCAAAACTAGTTTTGACGATGCAAAACGATGCATTTGCACAAAATTAAGGTTTTTGTCATTCGGAGACCGAGGCGTGCAGCGCTCGCAAAACGTGACGGCTCAATTTGGCTGATTGACGCATTTTCGCTCACGGCATCGTTACCAAACGAATTTTGAAGATGTAAAACGATGCATTTGCACGAAATTAAGGTTTTTGTCATTCGGAGACCGAGTTTACATGCGTGCAGCGCTCGCAAAACGCAATGGCTCGATTTGGCTGATTGACGCTTTTACGCTCGCGGCATCGGTGCCAAACGAGTTTTAACGATGTAAAACGATGCATTTGCACAAAATACAGGTTTTTGATACTCGGCGACCGAGTTTACATGAGTGCCACGCGCGCAGAACGCGATAGCTTGATTTGGCTGATTGACGCTTTTTTCCTCGTGCATCGGTGGCAAACGAGTTCTAACGATTCAAAACGATGCATTTGCACAAAATTACAATTTTTGACATTCGGAGATCGAGTTTACATGCGTGCAGCGCTCGCAAAACGCGATGGCTCGATTTGGCTGAGTGACGCTTTTTCGCTCGCCGCATCGGTGCCAAACGAGTTTTGACGATGTAAAACGATGCATTTGCACAAAATACAGGTTTTTGATACTCGGCGACCGAGTTTACATGAGTGCCACGCGCGCAGAACGCGATAGCTTGATTTGGCTGATTGACGCATTTTCGCTAGCGGCATCATTGCCAAACGAGTTTTGACGATGCAAAACGATGCATTTAATAAAAATTAAGGCTTTTGACATTCGGAGACCGAGTTTACATGCGTGCAGCGCTCGCAAAACGCAATGGCCCGATTTAGCTGATTGACACTTTTTCGCTCGCAGCATCGGTGCCAAACGAGTTTTAACGATGTAAAACGACGCATTTGCACAAAATACAGGTTTTTGATACTCGGCGACCGAGTTTCCATGAGTGCCACGCGCGCAGAACGCGATAGCTTGATTTGGCTGATTGACGCATTTTCGCTAGCGGCATCATTGCCAAACGAGTTTTGACGATGCAAAACGATGCATTTAAACAAAATTAAGGCTTTTGACATTCGGAGACCGAGTTTACATGCGTGCAGGGCTCGCAAAACGCGATGGCTCGTTTTGGCTGAGTGACGCTTTTTCGTTCGCGGCATCGGTGCCAAACGAGTTTTAACGATGCAAAACGATGCATTTGCACAAAATTAATCTTTTTGTCATTCGGAGACCGAGTTTACACGCGTGCAGCGCTTGCAAAACGTGATGGCTCAATTTGGCTGATTGACGCATTTTCGCTAGCGGCATCATTGCCAAACGAGTTTTGACGATGCAAAACGATGCATTTAAACAAAATTAAGGCTTTTGACATTCGGAAACCGAGTTTACATGCGTGCAGCGCTCGCAAAACGCGATGGCTTGATTTGGGTGTTTGACGCTTTTTCGCTCGCGGCATCGGTGCCAAACGAGTTTTAACGATGTAAAACGATGCATTTGCACAAAATAAACGTTTTTGGTACTCGGCGACCGAGTTTACATGAGTGCCACGCGCGCGGAACGCGATAGCTTGATTTGGCTGATTGGCGCATTTTCGCTAGCGGCATCATTGCCAAACGAGTTTTGACGATGCAAAACGATGCATTTAAACAAAATTAAGGCTTTTGACATTCGGAGACCGAGTTTACATGCGTGCAGCGCTCGCAAAACGCGATGGCTCGATTTGGCAGAGTGACGCTTTTTCGCTCGCGGCATCGTTGCAAAACGAGTTTTGACGATGCAAAACGATGCATTTGCACAAAATTAAGGTTTTTGTCATTCGGAGACCGAGTTTACATGCGTGCAGCGCTCGCAAAACGCGATGGCTCGATTTGGCTGAGTGACGCTTTTTCGCTCGCGGCATCGGTGCCAAACGAGTTTTGACGATGCAAAACGATGCATTTGCACAAAATTAAGGTTTTTGTTATTCGGAGACCGAGTTTACACGCGTGCAGAGCTCACAAAACGTGACGGCTCAATTTGGCTGATTGACGCATTTTCGCTCGCGGCATCATTGCCAAACGAATTTTGAAGATGTAAAACGATACATTTGCACAAAATTAAGGTTTTTGTCATTCGGAGACCGAGTTTACATGCGTGCAGCGCTCGCAAAACGCAATGGCTCGATTTGGCTGATTGACGCTTTTTGGCTCGCAGCATCGGTGCCAAACGAGTTTTAACGATGTAAAACGATGCATTTGCACAAAATACAGGTTTTTGATACTCGGCGACCGAGTTTACATGAGTGCCACGCGCGCAGAACGCGATAGCTTGATTTGGCTGATTGACGCATTTTCGCTCGCGGCATCGTTGCCAAACGAATTTTGAAGATGTAAAACGATACATTTGCACAAAATTAAGGTTTTTGTCATTCGGAGACCGAGTTTACATGCGTGCAGCGCTCGCAAAACGCGATGGCTCGATTTGGCTGACTGACGCTCTTTCGCTCGCGGCATCGGTGCCAAACGAGTTTTAACGATGTAAAACGATGCATTTGCACAAAATACAGGTTTTTGATACTCGGCGACCGAGTTTACATGAGTGCCACGCGCGCAGAACGCGATAACTTGATTTGGCTGTTTGACGCTTTTTCGTTCGCGGCATCGGTGCCAAACGAGTTTTAACGATGTAAAACGATGCATTTGCACAAAATAAAGGTTTTTGGTACACGGCGACCGAGTTTACATGAGTGCAACGCGCGCAGAACGCGATAGCTTGATTTGGCTGATTGACGCATTTTCGCTAGCGGCATCATTGCCAAACGAGTTTTGACGATGCAAAACGATGCATTTAAACAAATCTAAGGCTTTTGACATTCGGAGACCGAGTTTACATGCGTGCAGCCCTCGCAAAACGCGATGGCTCGATTTGGCTGAGTGACGCTTTTTCGCTCGCGGCATCGGTGCAAAACGAGTTTTGACGATGCAAAACGATGCGTTTGCACAAAATTAAGGTTTTTGTCATTCGGAGACCGAGTTTACACGCGTGCAGCGCTCGCAAAACGTGACGGCTCAATTTGGCTGATTGACGCATTTTCGCTCGCGGCATCGTTGCCAAACGAATTTTGAAGATGTAAAACGATGTATTTGCACAAAATTAAGGTTTTTGTCATTCGGAAACCGAGTTTACATGCGTGCAGCGCTCGCAAAACGCGATGGCTCGATTTGGCTGACTGACGCTTTTTCGCTCGCGGCATCGGTGCCAAACGAGTTTTAACGATGTAAAACGATGCATTTGCACAAAATACAGGTTTTTGATACTCGGCGACCGAGTTTACATGAGTGCCACGCGCGCAGAACGCGATGGCTTGATTTGACTGTTTGACGCTTTTTCGCTCGCGGCATCGGTGCCAAACGAGTTTTGACGATGCAAAACGATGCATTTGCACAAAATTAAGGTTTTTGTCATTCGGAGACCGAGTTTACATGCGTGCAGCGCTCGAAAAACGCGATGGCTCGATTTGGCTGAGTGACGCTTTTTCGCTCGCGGCTTCGGTGCCAAACGAGTTTTGACGATGCAAAACGATGCATTTGCACAAAATTAAGGTTTTTGTCATTCGGAGACCGAGTTTACACGCGTGCAGCGCTTGCAAAACGTGATGGCTCAATCTGGCTGATTGACGCATTTTCGCTCGCGGCATCGTTGCCAAACGAGTTTTGACGATGCAAAACGATCCAATTAAACAAAATTAAGGGTTTTGACATTCGGAGATCGAGTTAACATAGGTGCAGCGCTCGCAAAACGAGATGGCTTGATTTGGGTGTTTGACGCTTTTTCGCTCGCGGCATCGGTGCCAAACGAGCTTTAACGATGTAAAACGATGCATTTGCACAAAATAAAGGTTTTTGGTACTCGGCGACCGAGTTTACATGAGTGCCACGCGCGCAGAACGCGATAGCTTGATTTGGCTGATTGACGCATTTTCGCTAGCGGCATCATTGCCAAACGAGTTTTGATGATGCAAAACGATGCATTTGCACAAAATAAAGGGTTTTGTCATTCGGAGACCGAGTTTACACGCGTGCAGCGCTCGCAATACGTGACGGCTCAATTTGGCTGATTGACGCATTTTCGCTCGCGGCATCGTTGCCAAACGAATTTTGAAGATGTAAAACGATGCATTTGCACAAAATTAAGGTTTTTGTCATTCGAAGACCGAGTTTACATGAGTGCAGCTCTCGCAAAACGCAATGGCTCGATTTGGCTGACTGACGCTTTTTCGCGCGCGGCATCGGTGCCAAACGATTTTTAACGATGTAAAACGATGCATTTGCACAAAATACAGGTTTTTGATACTCGGCGACCGAGTTTACATAAGTGCCACGCGCGCAGAACGCGATAACTTGATTTGGTTGTTTGACGCTTTTTCGCTCGCGGCATCGGTGCCAAACGAGTTTTAACGATGTAAAACGATGCATTTGCACAAAATAAAGGTTTTTGGTACTCGGCGACCGAGTTTACATGAGTGCCACGCGCTCAGAACGTGATAGCTTGATTTGGCTGATTGACGCATTTTCGCTAGCGGCATCATTGCCAAACGAGTTTTGACGATGCAAAACGATGCATTTAAACAAAATTAAGGCTTTTGACATTCGGAGACCGAGTTTACATGCGTGCAGCGCTCGCAAAACGCGATGGCTCGATTTGGCTGAGTGACGCTTTTTCGCTCGCGGCATCGGTGCAAAACGAGTTTTGACGATGCAAAACGATGCATTTGCACAAAATTGAGCTTTTTGTCATTCGGAGACCGAGTTTACACGCGTGCAGCGCTCGCAAAAGTGACGGCTCAATTTGGCTGATTGACGCATTTTCGCTCGCGGCATCGTTGCCAAACGAATTTTGAAGATGTAAAACGATGCATTTTCACAAAATTAAGGTTTTTGTCATTCGGAGACCGAGTTTACATGCGTGCAGCGCTCGCAAAACGCAATGGCTCGATTTGGCTGATTGACGCCTTTTCGCTCGCAGCATCGGTGCCAAACGAGTTTTCACGATGTAAAACGATGCATTTGCACAAAATACAGGTTTTTGATACTCGGCGACCGAGTTTACATGAGTGCCACGCGCGCAGAACGCGATAGCTTGATTTGGCTGATTGACGCATTTTCGCTGGCGGCATCATTGCCAAACGAGTTCTGACGATGCAAAACGATGCATTTAAACAAAATTAAGGCTTTTGACATTCGGAGACCGAGTTTACATGCGTGCAGCGCTCGCAAAACGCGATGGCTCGATTTGGCTGAGTGACGCTTTTTCGTTCGCGGCATCGTTGCCAAACGAGTTTTGACGATGCAAAACGATGCATTTGCACAAAATTAAGGTTTTTGTCATTCGGAGACCGAGTTTACACGCGTGCAGCTTTTGCAAAACGGGATGGCTCAATTTGGCTGATTGACGCATTTTCGCTCGCGGCATCGTTGCCAAACGAGTTTTGACGATGTAAAACGATGCAATTAAACAAAATTAAGGGTTTTGACATTCGGAGATCGAGTTAACATGGGTGCAGCGCTCGCAAGACGAGATGGCTTGATTTGGCTGTTTGACGCTTTTTCGCTAGCGGCATCGGTGCCAAACGAGTTTTAACAATGTAAAACGATGCATTTGCACAAAATACAGGTTTTTGATACTCGGCGACCGAGTTTACATGGGTGCCACGCGCGCAGAACGCGATAGCTTGATTTGGCTGATTGACGCATTTTCGCTTGCGGCATCATCGCCAAACGAGTTTTGACGATGGAAAACGATGCATTTGCACAAAATTAAGGTTTTTGTCATTCGGAGACCGAGTTTACACGCGTGCAGCGCTGGCAAAACGTGACGGCTCAATTTGGCTGATTGACGCATTTTCGCTCGCGGCATCGTTGCCAAACGAATTTTGAAGATGTAAAACGATGCATTTGCACAAAATTAAGGTTTTTGTCATTCGGAGACCGAGTTTACATGCGTGCAGCGCTCGCAAAACGCGATGGCTCGATTTGGCTGACTGACGCTTTTTCGCTCGCGGCATCGGTGCCAAACGAGTTTTAACGATGTAAAACGATGCATTTGCACAAAATACAGGTTTTTGATACTCGGCGACCGAGTTTACATGAGTGCCACGCGCGCAGAACGCGATGGCTTGATTTGGTTGTTTGACGCTTTTTCGCTCGCGGCATCGGTGCCAAACGAGTTTTAACGATGTAAAACGATGCATTTGCACAAAATAAAGGTTTTTGGTACTCGGCGACCGAGTTTACATGAGTGCCACGCGCGCAGAACGCGATAGCTTGATTTGGCTGATTGACGCATTTTCGCTAGCGGCATCATTGCCAAACGAGTTTTGACGATGCAAAACGATGCATTTAAACAAAATTAAGGCTTTTGACATTCGGAGACCGAGTTTACATGCGTGCAGCGCTCGCAAAACGCGATGGCTCGATTTGGCTGAGTGACGCTTTTTCGCTCGCGGCATCGGTGCAAAACGAGTTTTGACGATGCAAAACGATGCATTTGCACAAAATTAAGCTTCTTATCATTCGGAGACCGAGTTTACACGCGTGCAGCGCTCGCAAAACGTGACGGCTCAATTTGGCTGATTGACGCATTTTCGCTCGCGGCATCGTTGCCAAACGAATTTTGAAGATGTAAAACGATGCATTTGCACAAAATTGAGGTTTTTGTCATTCGGAGACCGAGTTTACATGCGTGCAGCGCTCGCAAAACGGGATGGCTCAATTTGGCTGATTGACGCTTTTTCGCTCGCGGCATCGGTGCCAAACGAGTTTTAACGATGTAAAACGATGCATTTGCGCAAAATACAGGTTTTTGATACTCGGCGACCGAGTTTACATGAGTGCCACGCGCGCAGAACGCGATAGCTTGATTTGGCTGATTGACGCATTTTCGCTAGCGGCATCATTGCCAAACGAGTAATGAAGTTGTAAAACGATGCATTTGCACGAAATTAAGGTTTTTGTCATTCGGAGACCGAGTTTACACGCGTGCAGCGCTCGCAAAACGTGACGGCTCAATTTGGCTGATTGACGCATTTTCGCTCGCGGCATCGTTGCCAAACGAATTTTGAAGATGTAAAACGATGCATTTGCACAAAATTAAGGTTTTTGTCATTCGGAGACCGAGTTCACATGCGTGCAGCGCTCGCAAAACGCGATGGCTCGATTTGGCTGACTGACGCTTTTTCGCTCGCGGCATCGGTGCCAAACGAGTTTTAACGATGTAAAACGATGCATTTGCACAAAATACAGGTTTTTGATACTCGGCGACCGAGTTTACATGAGTGCCACGCGCGCAGAACGCGATGGCTTGATTTGGTTGTTTGACGCTTTTTCGCTCGCGGCATCGGTGCCAAACGAGTTTTAACGATGTAAAACGATGCATTTGCACAAAATAAAGGTTTTTGGTACTCGGCGACCGAGTTTACATGAGTGCAACGCGCGCAGAACGCGATAGCTTGATTTGGCTGATTGACGCATTTTCGCTAGCGGCATCATTGCCAAACGAGTTTTGACGATGCAAAACGATGCATTTAAACAAATCTAAGGCTTTTGACATTCGGAGACCGAGTTTACATGCGTGCAGCCCTCGCAAAACGCGATGGCTCGATTTGGCTGAGTGACGCTTTTTCGCTCGCGGCATCGGTGCAAAACGAGTTTTGACGATGCAAAACGATGCGTTTGCACAAAATTAAGGTTTTTGTCATTCGGAGACCGAGTTTACACGCGTGCAGCGCTCGCAAAACGTGACGGCTCAATTTGGCTGATTGACGCATTTTCGCTCGCGGCATCGTTGCTAAACGAGTTTTAACGATGTAAAACGATGCATTTGCACAAAATACAGGTTTTTGATACTCGGCGACCGAGTTTACATGAGTGCCACGCGCGCAGAACGCGATAGCTTGATTTGGCTGATTGACGCATTTTCGCTGGCGGCATCATTGCCAAACGAGTTTTGACGATGTAAAACGATGCATTTAAACAACATTAAGGCTTTTGACATTCGGAGACCGAGTTTACATGCGTGCAGCGCTCGCAAAACGCGATGGCTCGATTTGGCTGAGTGACGCTTTTTCGTTCGCGGCATCGTTGCCAAACGAGTTTTGCCGATGCAAAACGATGCATTTGCACAAAATTAAGGTTTTTGTCATTCGGAGACCGAGTTTACACGCGTGCAGCGCTTGCAAAACGTGATGGCTCAATTTGGCTGATTGACGCATTTTCGCTCGCGGCATCATTGCCAAACGAGTTTTGACGATGCAAAATGATGCATTTAAACAAAATTAAGGCTTTTGACATTCGGAGACCGAGTTTACATGCGTGCAGCGCTCGCAAAACGCGATGGCTCGATTTGGCTGAGTGACGCTTTTACGCTCGCGGCTTCGGTGCCAAACGAGTTTTGACGATGCAAAACTATGCATTTGCACAAAATTAAGGTTTTTGTCATTCGGAGACCGAGTTTACACGCGTGCAGCGCTTGCAAAACGTGATGGCTCAATTTGGCTGATTGACGCATTTTCGCTCGCGGCATCGTTGCCAAACGAATTTTGAAGATGTAAAACGATGCATATGCACAAAATTGAGGTTCTTGTCATTCGGAGACCGAGTTTACATGCGTGCAGCGCTCGCAAAACGCAATGGCTCGATTTGGCTGATTGACGCTTTTTCGCTCGCGGCATCGGTGCCAAACGAGTTTTAACGATGTAAAACGATGCTTTTGCACAAAATACAGGTTTTTGATACTCGGCGACCGAGTTTACATGAGTGCCACGCGCACAGAACGCGATAGCTTGAGTTGGCTGATTGACGCATTTTCGCTAGCGGCATCATTGCCAAACGAGTAATGAAGTTGTAAAACGATGCATTTGCACGAAATTAAGGTTTTTGTCATTCGGAGACCGAGTTTACACGCGTGCAGCGCTCGCAAAACGTGACGGCTCAATTTGGCTGATTGACGCATTTTCGCTCGCGGCATCGTTGCCAAACGAATTTTGAAGATGTAAAACGATGCATTTGCACAAAATTAAGGTTTTTGTCATTCGGAGACCGAGTTTACATGCGTGCAGCGCTCGCAAAACGCAATGGCTCGATTTGGCTGATTGACGCTTTTTCGCTCGCAGCATCGGTGCCAAACGAGTTTTAACGATGTAAAACGATGCATTTGCACAAAATACAGGTTTTTGATACTCGGCGACCGAGTTTACATGAGTGCCACGCGCGCAGAACGCGATAGCTTGATTTGGCTGATTGACGCATTTTCGCTCGCGGCATCGTTGCCAAACGAATTTTGAAGATGTAAAACGATACATTTGCACAAAATTAAGGTTTTTGTCATTCGGAGACCGAGTTTACATGCGTGCAGCGCTCGCAAAACGCGATGGCTCGATTTGGCTGACTGACGCTCTTTCGCTCGCGGCATCGGTGCCAAACGAGTTTTAACGATGTAAAACGATGCATTTGCACAAAATACAGGTTTTTGATACTCGGCGACCGAGTTTACATGAGTGCCACGCGCGCAGAACGCGATGGCTTGATTTGGCTGTTTGACGCTTTTTCGTTCGCGGCATCGGTGCCAAACGAGTTTTAACGATGTAAAACGATGCATTTGCACAAAATAAAGGTTTTTGGTACTCGGCGACCGAGTTTACATGAGTGCAACGCGCGCAGAACGCGATAGCTTGATTTGGCTGATTGACGCATTTTCGCTAGCGGCATCATTGCCAAACGAGTTTTGACGATGCAAAACGATGCATTTAAACAAATCTAAGGCTTTTGACATTCGGAGACCGAGTTTACATGCGTGCAGCCCTCGCAAAACGCGATGGCTCGATTTGGCTGAGTGACGCTTTTTCGCTCGCGGCATCGGTGCAAAACGAGTTTTGACGATGCAAAACGATGCGTTTGCACAAAATTAAGGTTTTTGTCATTCGGAGACCGAGTTTACACGCGTGCAGCGCTCGCAAAACGTGACGGCTCAATTTGGCTGATTGACGCATTTTCGCTCGCGGCATCGTTGCCAAACGAATTTTGAAGATGTAAAACGATGCATTTGCACAAAATTAAGGTTTTTGTCATTCGGAAACCGAGTTTACATGCGTGCAGCGCTCGCAAAACGCGATGGCTCGATTTGGCTGACTGACGCTTTTTCGCTCGCGGCATCGGTGCCAAACGAGTTTTAACGATGTAAAACGATGCATTTGCACAAAATACAGGTTTTTGATACTCGGCGACCGAGTTTACATGAGTGCCACGCGCGCAGAACGCGATGGCTTGATTTGACTGTTTGACGCTTTTTCGCTCGCGGCATCGGTGCCAAACGAGTTTTGACGATGCAAAACGATGCATTTGCACAAAATTAAGGTTTTTGTCATTCGGAGACCGAGTTTACATGCGTGCAGCGCTCGAAAAACGCGATGGCTCGATTTGGCTGAGTGACGCTTTTTCGCTCGCGGCTTCGGTGCCAAACGAGTTTTGACGATGCAAAACGATGCATTTGCACAAAATTAAGGTTTTTGTCATTCGGAGACCGAGTTTACACGCGTGCAGCGCTTGCAAAACGTGATGGCTCAATTTGGCTGATTGACGCATTTTCGCTCGCGGCATCGTTGCCAAACGAGTTTTGACGATGCAAACGATCCAATTAAACAAAATTAAGGGTTTTGACATTCGGAGATCGAGTTAACATAGGTGCAGCGCTCGCAAAACGAGATGGCTTGATTTGGGTGTTTGACGCTTTTTCGCTCGCGGCATCGGTGCCAAACGAGCTTTAACGATGTAAAACGATGCATTTGCACAAAATAAAGGTTTTTGGTACTTGGCGACCGAGTTTACATGAGTGCCACGCGCGCAGAACGCGATAGCTTGATTTGGCTGATTGACGCATTTTCGCTAGCGGCATCATTGCCAAACGAGTTTTGATGATGCAAAACGATGCATTTAAACAAAATTAAGGCTTTTGACATTCGGAGACCGAGTTTACATGTATGCAGCGCTCGCAAAACGCGATGGCTCGATTTGGCTGAGTGACGCTTTTTCGCTCGCGGCATCGGTGCAAAACGAGTTTTGACGATGCAAAACGATGCATTTGCACAAAATAAAGGGTTTTGTCATTCGGAGACCGAGTTTACACGCGTGCAGCGCTCGCAATACGTGACGGCTCAATTTGGCTGATTGACGCATTTTCGCTCGCGGCATCGTTGCCAAACGAATTTTGAAGATGTAAAACGATGCATTTGCACAAAATTAAGGTTTTTGTCATTCGAAGACCGAGTTTACATGAGTGCAGCTCTCGCAAAACGCAATGGCTCGATTTGGCTGACTGACGCTTTTTCGCCCGCGGCATCGGTGCCAAACGATTTTTAACGATGTAAAACGATGCATTTGCACAAAATACAGGTTTTTGATACTCGGTGACCGAGTTTACATAAGTGCCACGCGCGCAGAACGCGATGGCTTGATTTGGTTGTTTGACGCTTTTTCGCTCGCGGCATCGGTGCCAAACGAGTTTTAACGATGTAAAACGATGCATTTGCACAAAATAAAGGTTTTTGGTACTCGGCGACCGAGTTTACATGAGTGCCACGCGCTCAGAACGTGATAGCTTGATTTGGCTGATTGACGCATTTTCGCTAGCGGCATCATTGCCAAACGAGTTTTGACGATGCAAAACGATGCATTTAAACAAAATTAAGGCTTTTGACATTCGGAGACCGAGTTTACATGCGTGCAGCGCTCGCAAAACGCGATGGCTCGATTTGGCTGAGTGACGCTTTTTCGCTCGCGGCATCGGTGCAAAACGAGTTTTGACGATGCAAAACGATGCATTTGCACAAAATTGAGCTTTTTGTCATTCGGAGACCGAGTTTACACGCGTGCAGCGCTCGCAAAAGTGACGGCTCAATTTGGCTGATTGACGCATTTTCGCTCGCGGCATCGTTGCCAAACGAATTTTGAAGATGTAAAACGATGCATTTTCACAAAATTAAGGTTTTTGTCATTCGGAGACCGAGTTTACATGCGTGCAGCGCTCGCAAAACGCAATGGCTCGATTTGGCTGATTGACGCCTTTTCGCTCGCAGCATCGGTGCCAAACGAGTTTTAACGATGTAAAACGATGCATTTGCACAAAATACAGGTTTTTGATACTCGGCGACCGAGTTTACATGAGTGCCACGCGCGCAGAACGCGATAGCTTGATTTGGCTGATTGACGCATTTTCGCTGGCGGCATCATTGCCAAACGAGTTTTGACGATGTAAAACGATGCATTTAAACAACATTAAGGCTTTTGACATTCGGAGACCGAGTTTACATGCGTGCAGCGCTCGCAAAACGCGATGGCTCGATTTGGCTGAGTGACGCTTTTTCGTTCGCGGCATCGTTGCCAAACGAGTTTTGCCGATGCAAAACGATGCATTTGCACAAAATTAAGGTTTTTGTCATTCGGAGACCGAGTTTACACGCGTGCAGCTTTTGCAAAACGGGATGGCTCAATTTGGCTGATTGACGCATTTTCGCTCGCGGCATCGTTGCCAAACGAGTTTTGACGATGTAAAACGATGCAATTAAACAAAATTAAGGGTTTTGACATTCGGAGATCGAGTTAACATGGGTGCAGCGCTCGCAAGACGAGATGGCTTGATTTGGCTGTTTGACGCTTTTTCGCTAGCGGCATCGGTGCCAAACGAGTTTTAACAATGTAAAACGATGCATTTGCACAAAATACAGGTTTTTGATACTCGGCGACCGAGTTTACATGGGTGCCACGCGCGCAGAACGCGATAGCTTGATTTGGTTGATTGACGCATTTTCGCTTGCGGCATCATCGCCAAACGAGTTTTGACGATGGAAAACGATGCATTTGCACAAAATTAAGGTTTTTGTCATTCGGAGACCGAGTTTACACGCGTGCAGCGCTGGCAAAACGTGACGGCTCAATTTGGCTGATTGACGCATTTTCGCTCGCGGCATCGTTGCCAAACGAATTTTGAAGATGTAAAACGATGCATTTGCACAAAATTAAGGTTTTTGTCATTCGGAGACCGAGTTTACATGCGTGCAGCGCTCGCAAAACGCGATGGCTCGATTTGGCTGACTGACGCTTTTTCGCTCGCGGCATCGGTGCCAAACGAGTTTTAACGATGTAAAACGATGCATTTGCACAAAATACAGGTTTTTGATACTCGGCGACCGAGTTTACATGAGTGCCACGCGCGCAGAACGCGATGGCTTGATTTGATTGTTTGACGCTTTTTCGCTCGCGGCATCGGTGCCAAACGAGTTTTAACGATGTAAAACGATGCATTTGCACAAAATAAAGGTTTTTGGTACTCGGCGACCGAGTTTACATGAGTGCCACGCGCGCAGAACGCGATAGCTTGATTTGGCTGATTGACGCATTTTCGCTAGCGGCATCATTGCCAAACGAGTTTTGACGATGCAAAACGATGCATTTAAACAAAATTAAGGCTTTTGACATTCGGAGACCGAGTTTACATGCGTGCAGCGCTCGCAAAACGCGATGGCTCGATTTGGCTGAGTGACGCTTTTTCGCTCGCGGCATCGGTGCAAAACGAGTTTTGACGATGCAAAACGATGCATTTGCACAAAATTAAGCTTTTTATCATTCGGAGACCGAGTTTACACGCGTGCAGCGCTCGCAAAACGTGACGGCTCAATTTGGCTGATTGACGCATTTTCGCTCGCGGCATCGTTGACAAACGAATTTTGAAGATGTAAAACGATGCATTTGCACAAAATTGAGGTTTTTGTCATTCGGAGACCGAGTTTACATGCGTGCAGCGCTCGCAAAACGGGATGGCTCAATTTGGCTGATTGACGCTTTTTCGCTCGCGGCATCGGTGCCAAACGAGTTTTAACGATGTAAAACGATGCATTTGCGCAAAATACAGGTTTTTGATACTCGGCGACCGAGTTTACATGAGTGCCACGCGCGCAGAACGCGATAGCTTGATTTGGCTGATTGACGCATTTTCGCTAGCGGCATCATTGCCAAACGAGTTTTGACGATGCAAAACGATGCATTTAAACAAAATTAAGGCTTTTGACATTCGGAGACCGAGTTTACATGCGTGCAGCGCTCGCAAAACGCGATGGCTCGATTTGGCTGAGTGACGCTTTTTCGCTCGCGGCATCGGTGCAAAACGAGTTTTGACGATGCAAAACGATGCATTTGCACAAAATTAATGTTTTTGTCATTCGGAGACCGAGTTCACATGCGTGCAGCGCTCGCAAAACGCGATGGCTCGATTTGGCTGACTGACGCTTTTTCGCTCGCGGCATCGGTGCCAAACGAGTTTTAACGATGTAAAACGATGCATTTGCACAAAATACAGGTTTTTGATACTCGGCGACCGAGTTTACATGAGTGCCACGCGCGCAGAACGCGATGGCTTGATTTGGTTGTTTGACGCTTTTTCGCTCGCGGCATCGGTGCCAAACGAGTTTTAACGATGTAAAACGATGCATTTGCACAAAATAAAGGTTTTTGGTACTCGGCGACCGAGTTTACATGAGTGCAACGCGCGCAGAACGCGATAGCTTGATTTGGCTGATTGACGCATTTTCGCTAGCGGCATCATTGCCAAACGAGTTTTGACGATGCAAAACGATGCATTTAAACAAATCTAAGGCTTTTGACATTCGGAGACCGAGTTTACATGCGTGCAGCCCTCGCAAAACGCGATGGCTCGATTTGGCTGAGTGACGCTTTTTCGCTCGCGGCATCGGTGCAAAACGAGTTTTGACGATGCAAAACGATGCGTTTGCACAAAATTAAGGTTTTTGTCATTCGGAGACCGAGTTTACACGCGTGCAGCGCTCGCAAAACGTGACGGCTCAATTTGGCTGATTGACGCATTTTCGCTCGCGGCATCGTTGCCAAACGAGTTTTAACGATGTAAAACGATGCATTTGCACAAAATACAGGTTTTTGATACTCGGCGACCGAGTTTACATGAGTGCCACGCGCGCAGAACGCGATAGCTTGATTTGGCTGATTGACGCATTTTCGCTAGCGGCATCATTGCCAAACGAGTTTTGACGATGCAAAATGATGCATTTAAACAAAATTAAGGCTTTTGACATTCGGAGACCGAGTTTACATGCGTGCAGCGCTCGCAAAACGCGATGGCTCGATTTGGCTGAGTGACGCTTTTTCGCTCGCGGCTTCGGTGCCAAACGAGTTTTGACGATGCAAAACTATGCATTTGCACAAAATTAAGGTTTTTGTCATTCGGAGACCGAGTTTACACGCGTGCAGCGCTTGCAAAACGTGATGGCTCAATTTGGCTGATTGACGCATTTTCGCTCGCGGCATCGTTGCCAAACGAATTTTGAAGATGTAAAACGATGCATTTGCACAAAATTGAGGTTCTTGTCATTCGGAGACCGAGTTTACATGCGTGCAGCGCTCGCAAAACGCAATGGCTCGATTTGGCTGATTGACGCTTTTTCGCTCGCGGCATCGGTGCCAAACGAGTTTTAACGATGTAAAACGATGCTTTTGCACAAAATACAGGTTTTTGATACTCGGCGACCGAGTTTACATGAGTGCCACGCGCACAGAACGCGATAGCTTGAGTTGGCTGATTGACGCATTTTCGCTAGCGGCATCATTGCCAAACGAGTAATGAAGTTGTAAAACGATGCATTTGCACGAAATTAAGGTTTTTGTCATTCGGAGACCGAGTTTACACGCGTGCAGCGCTCGCAAAACGTGACGGCTCAATTTGGCTGATTGACGCATTTTCGCTCGCGGCATCGTTGCCAAACGAATTTTGAAGATGTAAAACGATGCATTTGCACAAAATTAAGGTTTTTGTCATTCGGAGACCGAGTTTACATGCGTGCAGCGCTCGCAAAACGCAATGGCTCGATTTGGCTGATTGACGCTTTTTCGCTCGCAGCATCGGTGCCAAACGAGTTTTAACGATGTAAAACGATGCATTTGCACAAAATACAGGTTTTTGATACTCGGCGACCGAGTTTACATGAGTGCCACGCGCGCAGAACGCGATAGCTTGATTTGGCTGATTGACGCATTTTCGCTCGCGGCATCGTTGCCAAACGAATTTTGAAGATGTAAAACGATACATTTGCACAAAATTAAGGTTTTTGTCATTCGGAGACCGAGTTTACATGCGTGCAGCGCTCGCAAAACGCGATGGCTCGATTTGGCTGACTGACGCTCTTTCGCTCGCGGCATCGGTGCCAAACGAGTTTTAACGATGTAAAACGATGCATTTGCACAAAATACAGGTTTTTGATGCTCGGCGACCGAGTTTACATGAGTGCCACGCGCGCAGAACGCGATGGCTTGATTTGGCTGTTTGACGCTTTTTCGTTCGCGGCATCGGTGCCAAACGAGTTTTAACGATGTAAAACGATGCATTTGCACAAAATAAAGGTTTTTGGTACTCGGCGACCGAGTTTACATGAGTGCAACGCGCGCAGAACGCGATAGCTTGATTTGGCTGATTGACGCATTTTCGCTAGCGGCATCATTGCCAAACGAGTTTTGACGATGCAAAACGATGCATTTAAACAAATCTAAGGCTTTTGACATTCGGAGACCGAGTTTACATGCGTGCAGCCCTCGCAAAACGCGATGGCTCGATTTGGCTGAGTGACGCTTTTTCGCTCGCGGCATCGGTGCAAAACGAGTTTTGACGATGCAAAACGATGCGTTTGCACAAAATTAAGGTTTTTGTCATTCGGAGACCGAGTTTACACGCGTGCAGCGCTCGCAAAACGTGACGGCTCAATTTGGCTGATTGACGCATTTTCGCTCGCGGCATCGTTGCCAAACGAGTTTTAACGATGTAAAACGATGCATTTGCACAAAATACAGGTTTTTGATACTCGGCGACCGAGTTTACATGAGTGCCACGCGCGCAGAACGCGATAGCTTGATTTGGCTGATTGACGCATTTTCGCTAGCGGCATCATTGCCAAACGAGTTTTGACGATGCAAAATAATGCATTTAAACAAAATTAAGGCTTTTGACATTCGGAGACCGAGTTTACATGCGTGCAGCGCTCGCAAAACGCGATGGCTCGATTTGGCTGAGTGACGCTTTTTCGCTCGCGGCTTCGGTGCCAAACGAGTTTTGACGATGCAAAACTATGCATTTGCACAAAATTAAGGTTTTTGTCATTCGGAGACCGAGTTTACACGCGTGCAGCGCTTGCAAAACGTGATGGCTCAATTTGGCTGATTGACGCATTGTTGCGCCCCGATAAACGAATATTGCGTTAATTATGTTCGAACGATTGTCGAACATAATTTAACCTACATGGCGCAACCGCGAGTCTTCGCGAGCCGGAATACGCTGACGCAGCTGTCGCAATCGATGGAGCAATCGACCTGCGATCGAGCCACCTCGATTTGCGATAGCTGAATTGCACATTTTTTCGGCAATTGCCCCTGGCAATTGCCATCCGAATCTTCAGTCCGTTTTCCATCACGACCACGGTCGGACGTCTCCGACGTGAGGACTCGCAGTCAGAGCCTAATTATTAGTACATAATTACGGGCTGACTGAATAAGTTGAAGAGTGTAACGACTATTACCAAAATACCGCAATAAACCTTTTCTTTAATCGTAATCACGTGAGTTCCAACTCTTAATTGACAAACGATCCCCAAAATAATTAAATAAATATTATCCTTCGTCCGTATTCTAACTGATACGCGACGAGCGGCATAACATTTTGGTGGCAGCGGTGGGATCTGTCAACGTGAAGATTAACAGAAAAGTTTGGGTGATAGTAGCGTAAGCCGTGAGGGAACGAGTACTCACGCAATTGTGAAATAAAACCCAGCGCTAAGCCAGACACGCAGACGTCGGGGCAGATAGCCTGGTACCGGTCAACACGCAGACGTTGATCCGATGGTGCTACGGACGAGTAAGTGACGCACCCAGAGGAAGAATCAACGAGGAAGCGGACCAATCACGAAGGAAGGAAGCGTCCGAAAAACCGGCAGCCAGAGCCGACGAGACGAGACGACGACACGGGAACCGCAGGACGAGGCAGGAATCGGCGAGAAAACGCAGCTTCTCTCCATCCCGTAAGTGGCGGTTACCGCATTTCCGTAACTACCGAAGCCAGTCGATAGGGAAAATTTTTTCGTAGAAACGCAAAGTGTAAAAGAAATTTCGAAGACAAATTCGCGAACGTTTTGGGCCAGCCAGGGCAGTTAAACTTCGCGTAGCGTCACATGCCGGGTGACGATTCGAGAGTGCCGTTGCGCCGGTGTAATTCACAGGACTCTACCTTACCGGGCGAGGCGGTCAGTCCTACCACCGGGATAGAGGCAGCTCTAGGTGACATAACTCTACGAGCTAGACGCGCTTTGGGCGAGTTATCACCTACCGGACGGATACCTGAGCGCAGGCAAAGTTTAATCGCGCACCGATTGAATTTGCAATTTGGGATAAATACCCGGAGAGGGACATCTTTCGGGGACAGCGACAGCAGTCCGGAAGATACGGATATGGCAGAAGGGCCAAGCGATCTGTTTCCAGATGTTTCGGACGACATGGTGGACGACGAGATTGCGCAAATGAGGAGAAATTTGGGAGATTCTCTCCCACCGGCGGCCGCTAACAATACTCAGGTGAACCAAGGTTCTACCGGAGGTCAGGGGGCCATTCCGCGCACCAACGCGCAGGAACAACGGCTGAGGGAAATTTCCCGGGAGCGCCGCCCACGGCGCAAAGAGACGGAGCAATCGCGGCGGGACGCTGGACCGCGCGCGCACCGATACGCGTCACCGGAATCCCGCGAGCTGTTGTCTCGCACGCTGCGAGAAGCAAACGGTGACGAAACGGAGTACATTCTGATACTCGAGAAACGGGTCGAGGAAATGATCCAGGAGATGAAGCGGATAAAGCTGAAGAGACAACTCTCAGGGTCGCCGCACCAAGAGGGAGCACCCGCGAGAGAAGATTCGCCAGACAGTCGACGGGAGTCACCGCGCAGTCGGCGAGATTCGCCGTACAGAAGGAGGTCGCAGTCAAGGGGACCACGATACGGAGAAGCCCGCCGCGACGCGCCAATTTCTGGGCCGACGGTAACGGCGGAATCGGCAATAAAGCTGATCAAGGAATTCGACGGCAGCGACGCAGGCGAACTCGACGGGTTTATGCGTTCGTGTCGGACCGTTTTCCGACGAGTTCAACCGGATCACCGGGAATTTTTGCTCGAACTTGTTGTCAGCAATAAGCTCTGTGGCCGGGCGTCGAAGGAGTTGAAACATAAGTCGATTCTTAGTCTGGAACGACTCGGCGAGGAGCTGGAAGCTCTTTACGGGAAGCGGAAATCATTGCCCGCCCTGCAGGAGGAGTTCTGCCACATGAGGCAACAACCTGGGGAGGAAGTTAGTGAATTTGCCGCACGTGTGGAAAAAATCACGATCGAAATGTCGGAGAAAAATTGCGAAGGACTTGCAACAGAAGTGGAAGCGCGGGCAGTGCAGAAAGTCACCCGCCAACAAGCTCAAGCCACCTTTGAACGCGGTTTACTCGGGCAAGTGCAGATTCTGGTGCGTGCACGAAATTACACCACCCTGCACGATTCGATGGCGGGCGCTATCGAATTGGCTCAGACGGTAAACGCCAGGGATGGGAGCGGCCGAAGCAACGGCACAAGGAAGTCAACGAGCAGCCAGGACGCGAGCGAGAGGACCTGTTACAACTGCGGGAAAGCCGGTCACATGGCGCGGGATTGCGAAGATCCAGGCAGACAAAAATTGCCTACGGCTGAGAACAAGAAGGTAAATCAGGTCAACATGATATGTAACTATTGCAACCATAAAGGTCACGGTTGGAAAGAGTGCCGAAAGCGATCGGAAAAGGAAAACGCCGAGAAGCGGCAAACGCGACAGTCACGAGATGAGAGTCGACAGTCGTCAGACTCTAGCGAAAACGAGCAGGATACGGCGAACAGCAAGGACGCTGTTAAGGCCAAAAAACGAACGTTGGGGTTCCTGAGACTAAGCACAATTATCATCGTCAGAAAAATCAAAGACGATGCAAAAATAAGTGTGCCAGCCGGTAGACGAACGCTGGGCGACTTGGAGGACAAGACGCCCGTAGCAACCGTAACGGCCAGCGACTCTGACATTCCGTCCGTCGACGTAACTGAAGGCGCACCGCTGGTGACATCCGACACCAGGGCCACGTGCCGTACACTGTCTACGATCGACGCATATTGGGAGATCCTCGCGGAAGTCCCTGAGAACCGAAATCAGCGACGTGGAGATCTACAATTCCGTCAGCCGAAGACGGAAGTGCAACACAACAAGGCGGTGAAGGAGGGGGGACGCAGCGTAAGCGATAAAGTTTTAGAGTCCGACACTCCGCGAAATATTAAAGATATTAGGGATACTGGCTTTGGTAGGGATTTGCGCATTAATCGCCCAGGGTCCTACGATTTGCACAGCAGGAAGAATCGTGCCAAGCGAGACTTCAAGGTCACATTCCCGGACGTGAAAACAGTGGACAAAAGGTTGTCACGTGAATTGAGTTTCGAAACCCGAGAAATCAAGAGCCCTCGATACGCGAGTGAAGTGAATAAAAGCGAAGTTAAAAAAAAAAGGACGATAGTATAAGCAAGGGACACTATCGTGGGGAAAGTTTGTTTTGATAAAGTGTAATAACCCCGGTAGCATTGGTCTACTATGCGTTGAAAAAAAATGCTGACGAACGCGTAACGCGATTCAAACTGCGACGGCCTTGCCGGACACCTCGGCATAGTCGGACGCGAACGAAGCTCGAAATGTCGCGAGCGAGAAAGATAACGCGGCGCCGAGAACGGCTGCAGAGCAGATCGGGAAATAGAAAATTCGGAGCGTATAGTTCGACCAATGACTACAGGAAAATTGGCTAGGTATCTAAGTTGGGAATTATTAATATATGCACAATTGGGAAAAATGACGCATGACTGACACGCGCAACGATGATTGTACTCGAGTATGAATGCACCTGAGAAACCATGTTAAAATGTTTAAGTGGGAAAAAAAAAATCTCTTCGCGATTTTTTTTCCTTTAAGGGGGGAGGAATGTTGCGCCCCGATAAACGAATATTGCGTTAATTATGTTCGAACGATTGTCGAACATAATTTAACCTACATGGCGCAACCGCGAGTCTTCGCGAGCCGGAATACGCTGACGCAGCTGTCGCAATCGATGGAGCAATCGACCTGCGATCGAGCCACCTCGATTTGCGATAGCTGAATTGCACATTTTTTCGGCAATTGCCCCTGGCAATTGCCATCCGAATCTTCAGTCCGTTTTCCATCACGACCACGGTCGGACGTCTCCGACGTGAGGACTCGCAGTCAGAGCCTAATTATTAGTACATAATTACGGGCTGACTGAATAAGTTGAAGAGTGTAACGACTATTACCAAAATACCGCAATAAACCTTTTCTTTAATCGTAATCACGTGAGTTCCAACTCTTAATTGACAAACGATCCCCAAAATAATTAAATAAATATTATCCTTCGTCCGTATTCTAACTGATACGCGACGAGCGGCATCGTTGCCAAACGAATTTTGAAGATGTAAAACGATGCATTTGCACAAAATTGAGGTTCTTGTCATTCGGAGACCGAGTTTACATGCGTGCAGCGCTCGCAAAACGCAATGGCTCGATTTGGCTGATTGACGCTTCTTCGCTCGCGGCATCGGTGCCAAACGAGTTTTAACGATGTAAAACGATGCTTTTGCACAAAATACAGGTTTTTGATACTCGGCGACCGAGTTTACATGAGTGCCACGCGCACAGAACGCGATAGCTTGAGTTGGCTGATTGACGCATTTTCGCTAGCGGCATCATTGCCAAACGAGTAATGAAGTTGTAAATCGATGCATTTGCACGAAATTAAGGTTTTTGTCATTCGGAGACCGAGTTTACACGCGTGCAGCGCTCGCAAAACGTGACGGCTCAATTTGGCTGATTGACGCATTTTCGCTCGCGGCATCGTTGCCAAACGAATTTTGAAGATGTAAAACGATGCATTTGCACAAAATTAAGGTTTTTGTCATTCGGAGACCGAGTTTACATGCGTGCAGCGCTCGCAAAACGCAATGGCTCGATTTGGCTGATTGACGCTTTTTCGCTCGCAGCATCGGTGCCAAACGAGTTTTAACGATGTAAAACGATGCATTTGCACAAAATACAGGTTTTTGATACTCGGCGACCGAGTTTACATGAGTGCCACGCGCGCAGAACGCGATAGCTTGATTTGGCTGATTGACGCATTTTCGCTCGCGGCATCGTTGCCAAACGAATTTTGAAGATGTAAAACGATACATTTAAACAAATCTAAGGCTTTTGACATTCGGAGACCGAGTTTACATGCGTGCAGCCCTCGCAAAACGCGATGGCTCGATTTGGCTGAGTGACGCTTTTTCGCTCGCGGCATCGGTGCAAAACGAGTTTTGACGATGCAAAACGATGCGTTTGCACAAAATTAAGGTTTTTGTCATTCGGAGACCGAGTTTACACGCGTGCAGCGCTCGCAAAACGTGACGGCTCAATTTGGCTGATTGACGCATTTTCGCTCGCGGCATCGTTGCCAAACGAGTTTTAACGATGTAAAACGATGCATTTGCACAAAATACAGGTTTTTGATACTCGGCGACCGAGTTTACATGAGTGCCACGCGCGCAGAACGCGATAGCTTGATTTGGCTGATTGACGCATTTTCGCTAGCGGCATCATTGCCAAACGAGTTTTGACGATGCAAAACGATGCATTTAAACAAAATTAAGGCTTTTGATATTCGGAGACCGAGTTTACATGCGTGCAGCGCTCGCAAAACGCGATGGCTCGATTTGGCTGAGTGACGCTTTTTCGTTCGCGGCATCGGTGCCAAACGAGTTTTGACGATGCAAAACGATGCATTTGCACAAAATTAAGGTTTTTGTCATTCGGAGACCGAGTTTACACGCGTGCAGCGCTTGCAAAACGTGATGGCTCAATTTGGCTGATTGACGCATTTTCGCTCGCGGCATCGTTGCCAAACGAATTTTGAAGATGTAAAACGATGCATTTGCACAAAATTAGGGTTTTTGTCATTCGGAGACCGAGTTTACATGCGTGCAGCGCTCGCAAAACGCAATGGCTCGATTTGGCTGATTGACGCTTTTTCGCTCGCGGCATCGGTGCCAAACGAGTTTTAACGATGTAAAACGATGCATTTGCACAAAATACAGGTTTTTGATACTCGGCGACCGAGTTTACATGGGTGCCACGCGCGCAGAACGCGATAGCTTGATTTGGCTGATTGACGCATTTTCGCTTGCAGCATCATTGCCAAACGAGTTTTGACGATGCAAAACGATGCATTTGCACAAAATTAAGGTTTTTGTCATTCGGAGACCGAGTTTACACGCGTGCAGCGCTCGCAAAACGTGACGGCTCAATTTGGCTGATTGACGCATTTTCGCTCGCGGCATCGTTGCCAAACGAATTTTGAAGATGTAAAACGATGCATTTGCACAAAATTAAGGTTTTTGTCATTCGGAGACCGAGTTTACATGCGTGCAGCGCTCGCAAAACGCAATGGCTCGATTTGGCTGATTGACGCTTTTTCGCTCGCAGCATCGGTGCCAAACGAGTTTTAACGATGTAAAACGATGCAATTGCACAAAATACAGGTTTTTGATACTCGGCGACCGAGTTTACATGAGTGCCACGCGCGCAGAACGCGATAGCTTGATTTGGCTGATTGACGCATTTTCGCTCGCGGCATCGTTGCCAAACGAATTTTGAAGATGTAAAACGATACATTTGCACAAAATTAAGGTTTTTGTCATTCGGAGACCGAGTTTACATGCGTGCAGCGCTCGCAAAACGCGGTGGCTCGATTTGGCTGACTGACGCTCTTTCGCTCGCGGCATCGGTGCCAAACGAGTTTTAACGATGTAAAACGATGCATTTGCACAAAATACAGGTTTTTGATACTCGGCGACCGAGTTTACATGAGTGCCACGCGCGCAGAACGCGATGGCTTGATTTGGCTGTTTGACGCTTTTTCGTTCGCGGCATCGGTGCCAAACGAGTTTTAACGATGTAAAACGATGCATTTGCACAAAATAAAGGTTTTTGGTACTCGGCGACCGAGTTTACATGAGTGCAACGCGCGCAGAACGCGATAGCTTGATTTGGCTGATTGACGCATTTTCGCTAGCGGCATCATTGCCAAACGAGTTTTGACGATGCAAAACGATGCATTTAAACAAATCTAAGGCTTTTGACATTCGGAGACCGAGTTTACATGCGTGCAGCCCTCGCAAAACGCGATGGCTCGATTTAGCTGAGTGACGCTTTTTCGCTCGCGGCATCGGTGCAAAACGAGTTTTGACGATGCAAAACTATGCATTTGCACAAAATTAAGGTTTTTGTCATTCGGAGACCGAGTTTACACGCGTGCAGCGCTCGCAAAACGTGACGGCTCAATTTGGCTGATTGACGCATTTTCGCTCGCGGCATCGTTGCCAAACGAGTTTTAACGATGTAAAACGATGCATTTGCACAAAATACAGGTTTTTGATACTCGGCGACCGAGTTTACATGAGTGCCACGCGCGCAGAACGCGATAGCTTGATTTGGCTGATTGACGCATTTTCGCTAGCGGCATCATTGCCAAACGAGTTTTGACGATGCAAAATGATGCATTTAAACAAAATTAAGGCTTTTGACATTCGGAGACCGAGTTTACATGCGTGCAGCGCTCGCAAAACGCGATGGCTCGATTTGGCTGAGTGACGCTTTTTCGCTCGCGGCTTCGGTGCCAAACGAGTTTTGACGATGCAAAACTATGCATTTGCACAAAATTAAGGTTTTTGTCATTCGGAGACCGAGTTTACACGCGTGCAGCGCTTGCAAAACGTGATGGCTCAATTTGGCTGATTGACGCATTTTCGCTCGCGGCATCGTTGCCAAACGAATTTTGAAGATGTAAAACGATGCATTTGCACAAAATTGAGGTTCTTGTCATTCGGAGACCGAGTTTACATGCGTGCAGCGCTCGCAAAACGCAATGGCTCGATTTGGCTGATTGACGCTTTTTCGCTCGCGGCATCGGTGCCAAACGAGTTTTAACGATGTAAAACGATGCTTTTGCACAAAATACAGGTTTTTGATACTCGGCGACCGAGTTTACATGAGTGCCACGCGCACAGAACGCGATAGCTTGAGTTGGCTGATTGACGCATTTTCGCTAGCGGCATCATTGCCAAACGAGTAATGAAGTTGTAAATCGATGCATTTGCACGAAATTAAGGTTTTTGTCATTCGGAGACCGAGTTTACACGCGTGCAGCGCTCGCAAAACGTGACGGCTCAATTTGGCTGATTGACGCATTTTCGCTCGCGGCATCGTTGCCAAACGAATTTTGAAGATGTAAAACGATGCATTTGCACAAAATTAAGGTTTTTGTCATTCGGAGACCGAGTTTACATGCGTGCAGCGCTCGCAAAACGCAATGGCTCGATTTGGCTGATTGACGCTTTTTCGCTCGCAGCATCGGTGCCAAACGAGTTTTAACGATGTAAAACGATGCATTTGCACAAAATACAGGTTTTTGATACTCGGCGACCGAGTTTACATGAGTGCCACGCGCGCAGAACGCGATAGCTTGATTTGGCTGATTGACGCATTTTCGCTAGCGGCATCATTGCCAAACGAGTTTTGACGATGCAAAACGATGCATTTAAACAAAATTAAGGCTTTTGACATTCGGAGACCGAGTTTACATGCGTGCAGCGCTCGCAAAACGCGATGGCTCGATTTGGCTGAGTGACGCTTTTTCGTTCGCGGCATCGGTGCCAAACGAGTTTTGACGATGCAAAACGATGCATTTGCACAAAATTAAGGTTTTTGTCATTCGGAGACCGAGTTTACACGCGTGCAGCGCTTGCAAAACGTGATGGCTCAATTTGGCTGATTGACGCATTTTCGCTCGCGGCATCGTTGCCAAACGAATTTTGAAGATGTAAAACGATGCATTTGCACAAAATTAGGGTTTTTGTCATTCGGAGACCGAGTTTACATGCGTGCAGCGCTCGCAAAACGCAATGGCTCGATTTGGCTGATTGACGCTTTTTCGCTCGCGGCATCGGTGCCAAACGAGTTTTAACGATGTAAAATGATGCATTTGCACAAAATACAGGTTTTTGATACTCGGCGACCGAGTTTACATGGGTGCCACGCGCGCAGAACGCGATAGCTTGATTTGGCTGATTGACGCATTTTCGCTTGCAGCATCATTGCCAAACGAGTTTTGACGATGCAAAACGATGCATTTGCACAAAATTAAGGTTTTTGTCATTCGGAGACCGAGTTTACACGCGTGCAGCGCTCGCAAAACGTGACGGCTCAATTTGGCTGATTGACGCATTTTCGCTCGCGGCATCGTTGCCAAACGAATTTTGAAGATGTAAAACGATGCATTTGCACAAAATTAAGGTTTTTGTCATTCGGAGACCGAGTTTACATGCGTGCAGCGCTCGCAAAACGCAATGGCTCGATTTGGCTGATTGACGCTTTTTCGCTCGCAGCATCGGTGCCAAACGAGTTTTAACGATGTAAAACGATGCAATTGCACAAAATACAGGTTTTTGATACTCGGCGACCGAGTTTACATGAGTGCCACGCGCGCAGAACGCGATAGCTTGATTTGGCTGATTGACGCATTTTCGCTCGCGGCATCGTTGCCAAACGAATTTTGAAGATGTAAAACGATACATTTGCACAAAATTAAGGTTTTTGTCATTCGGAGACCGAGTTTACATGCGTGCAGCGCTCGCAAAACGCGGTGGCTCGATTTGGCTGACTGACGCTCTTTCGCTCGCGGCATCGGTGCCAAACGAGTTTTAACGATGTAAAACGATGCATTTGCACAAAATACAGGTTTTTGATACTCGGCGACCGAGTTTACATGAGTGCCACGCGCGCAGAACGCGATGGCTTGATTTGGCTGTTTGACGCTTTTTCGTTCGCGGCATCGGTGCCAAACGAGTTTTAACGATGTAAAACGATGCATTTGCACAAAATAAAGGTTTTTGGTACTCGGCGACCGAGTTTACATGAGTGCAACGCGCGCAGAACGCGATAGCTTGATTTGGCTGATTGACGCATTTTCGCTAGCGGCATCATTGCCAAACGAGTTTTGACGATGCAAAACGATGCATTTAAACAAATCTAAGGCTTTTGACATTCGGAGACCGAGTTTACATGCGTGCAGCCCTCGCAAAACGCGATGGCTCGATTTGGCTGAGTGACGCTTTTTCGCTCGCGGCATCGGTGCAAAACGAGTTTTGACGATGCAAAACGATGCGTTTGCACAAAATTAAGGTTTTTGTCATTCGGAGACCGAGTTTACATGCGTGCAGCGCTCGCAAAACGTGACGGCTCAATTTGGCTGATTGACGCATTTTCGCTCGCGGCATCGTTGCCAAACGAGTTTTAACGATGTAAAACGATGCATTTGCACAAAATACAGGTTTTTGATACTCGGCGACCGAGTTTACATGAGTGCCACGCGCGCAGAACGCGATAGCTTGATTTGGCTGATTGACGCATTTTCGCTGGCGGCATCATTGCCAAACGAGTTTTGACGATGCAAAACGATGCATTTAAACAAAATTAAGGCTTTTGACATTTGGAGACCGAGTTTACATGCGTGCAGCGCTCGCAAAACGCGATGGCTCGATTTGGCTGAGTGACGCTTTTTCGTTCGCGGCATCGGTGCCAAACGAGTTTTGACGATGCAAAACGATGCATTTGCACAAAATTAAGGTTTTTGTCATTCGGAGACCGAGTTTACACGCGTGCAGCGCTCGCAAAACGTGACGGCTCAATTTGGCTGATTGACGCATTTTCGCTCGCGGCATCGTTGCCAAACGAATTTTGAAGATGTAAAACGATGCATTTGCACAAAATTAAGGTTTTTGTCATTCGGAAACCGAGTTTACATGCGTGCAGCGCTCGCAAAACGCGATGGCTCGATTTGGCTGACTGACGCTTTTTCGCTCGCGGCATCGGTGCCAAACGAGTTTTAACGATGTAAAACGATGCATTTGCACAAAATACAGGTTTTTGATACTCGGCGACCGAGTTTACATGAGTGCCACGCGCGCAGAACGCGATGGCTTGATTTGACTGTTTGACGCTTTTTCGCTCGCGGCATCGGTGCCAAACGAGTTTTGACGATGCAAAACGATGCATTTGCACAAAATTAAGGTTTTTGTCATTCGGAGACCGAGTTTACATGCGTGCAGCGCTCGCAAAACGCGATGGCTCGATTTGGCTGAGTGACGCTTTTTCGTTCGCGGCATCGGTGCCAAACGAGTTTTGACGATGCAAAACGATGCATTTGCACAAAATTAAGGTTTTTGTCATTCGGAGACCGAGTTTACACGCGTGCAGCGCTCGCAAAACGTGACGGCTCAATTTGGCTGATTGACGCATTTTCGCTCGCGGCATCGTTGCCAAACGAATTTTGAAGATGTAAAACGATGCATTTGCACAAAATTAAGGTTTTTGTCATTCGGAAACCGAGTTTACATGCGTGCAGCGCTCGCAAAACGCGATGGCTCGATTTGGCTGACTGACGCTTTTTCGCTCGCGGCATCGGTGCTAAACGAGTTTTAACGATGTAAAACGATGCATTTGCACAAAATACAGGTTTTTGATACTCGGCGACCGAGTTTACATGAGTGCCACGCGCGCAGAACGCGATAGCTTGATTTGACTGTTTGACGCTTTTTCGCTCGCGGCATCGGTGCCAAACGAGTTTTGACGATGCAAAACGATGCATTTGCACAAAATTAAGGTTTTTGTCATTCGGAGACCGAGTTTACATGCGTGCAGCGCTCGCAAAACGCGATGGCTCGATTTGGCTGAGTGACGCTTTTTCGCTCGCGGCTTCGGTGCCAAACGAGTTTTGACGATGCAAAACGATGCATTTGCACAAAATTAAGGTTTTTGTCATTCGGAGACCGAGTTTACACGCGTGCAGCGCTTGCAAAACGTGATGGCTCAATTTGGCTGATTGACGCATTTTCGCTCGCGGCATCGTTGCCAAACGAGTTTTGACGATGCAAAACGATGCATTTGCACAAAATTGAGCTTTTTGTCATTCGGAGACCGAATTTACACGCGTGCAGCGCTCGCAAAAGTGACGGCTCAATTTGGCTGATTGACGCATTTTCGCTCGCGGCATCGTTGCCAAACGAGTTTTGACGATGCAAAACGATGCATTTGCACAAAATTAAGGTTTTTGTCATTCGGAGACCGAGTTTACACGCGTGCAGCGCTTGCAAAACGTGATGGCTCAATTTGGCTGATTGACGCATTTTCGCTCGCGGCATCGTTGCCAAACGAATTTTGAAGATGTAAAACGATGCATTTGCACAAAATTGAGGTTCTTGTCATTCGGAGACCGAGTTTACATGCGTGCAGCGCTCGCAAAACGCAATGGCTCGATTTGGCTGATTGACGCTTTTTCGCTCGCGGCATCGGTGCCAAACGAGTTTTAACGATGTAAAACGATGCTTTTGCACAAAATACAGGTTTTTGATACTCGGCGACCGAGTTTACATGAGTGCCACGCGCGCAGAACGCGATAGCTTGATTTGGCTGATTGACGCATTTTCGCTGGCGGCATCATTGCCAAACGAGTTTTGACGATGCAAAACGATGCATTTAAACAAAATTAAGGCTTTTGACATTCGGAGACCGAGTTTACATGCGTGCAGCGCTCGCAAAACGCGATGGCTCGATTTGGCTGAGTGACGCTTTTTCGTTCGCGGCATCGGTGCCAAACGAGTTTTGACGATGCAAAACGATGCATTTGCACAAAATTAAGGTTTTTGTCATTCGGAGACCGAGTTTACACGCGTGCAGCGCTCGCAAAACGTGACGGCTCAATTTGGCTGATTGACGCATTTTCGCTCGCGGCATCGTTGCCAAACGAATTTTGAAGATGTAAAACGATGCATTTGCACAAAATTAAGGTTTTTGTCATTCGGAAACCGAGTTTACATGCGTGCAGCGCTCGCAAAACGCGATGGCTCGATTTGGCTGACTGACGCTTTTTCGCTCGCGGCATCGGTGCCAAACGAGTTTTAACGATGTAAAACGATGCATTTGCACAAAATACAGGTTTTTGATACTCGGCGACCGAGTTTACATGAGTGCCACGCGCGCAGAACGCGATGGCTTGATTTGACTGTTTGACGCTTTTTCGCTCGCGGCATCGGTGCCAAACGAGTTTTGACGATGCAAAACGATGCATTTGCACAAAATTAAGGTTTTTGTCATTCGGAGACCGAGTTTATATGCGTGCAGCGCTCGCAAAACGCGATGGCTCGATTTGGCTGAGTGACGCTTTTTCGCTCGCGGCTTCGGTGCCAAACGAGTTTTGACGATGCAAAACGATGCATTTGCACAAAATTAAGGTTTTTGTCATTCGGAGACCGAGTTTACACGCGTGCAGCGCTTGCAAAACGTGATGGCTCAATTTGGCTGATTGACGCATTTTCGCTCGCGGCATCGTTGCCAAACGAGTTTTGACGATGCAAAACGATGCATTTGCACAAAATTGAGCTTTTTGTCATTCGGAGACCGAGTTTACACGCGTGCAGCGCTCGCAAAAGTGACGGCTCAATTTGGCTGATTGACGCATTTTCGCTCGCGGCATCGTTGCCAAACGAATTTTGAAGATGTAAAACGATGCATTTTCACAAAATTAAGGTTTTTGTCATTCGGAGACCGAGTTTACATGCGTGCAGCGCTCGCAAAACGCAATGGCTCGATTTGGCTGATTGACGCCTTTTCGCTCGCAGCATCGGTGCCAAACGAGTTTTAACGATGTAAAACGATGCATTTGCACAAAATACAGGTTTTTGATACTCGGCGACCGAGTTTACATGAGTGCCACGCGCGCAGAACGCGATAGCTTGATTTGGCTGATTGACGCATTTTCGCTGGCGGCATCATTGCCAAACGAGTTTTGACGTTGCAAAACGATGCATTTAAACAAAATTAAGGCTTTTGACATTCGGAGACCGAGTTTACATGCGTGCAGCGCTCGCAAAACGCGATGGCTCGATTTGGCTGAGTGACGCTTTTTCGTTCGCGGCATCGTTGCCAAACGAGTTTTGACGATGCAAAACGATGCATTTGCACAAAATTAAGGTTTTTGTCATTCGGAGACCGAGTTTACACGCGTGCAGCTTTTGCAAAACGGGATGGCTCAATTTGGCTGATTGACGCATTTTCGCTCGCGGCATCATTGCCAAACGAGTTTTGACGATGCAAAACGATGCATTTAAACAAAATTAAGGCTTTTGACATTCGGAGACCGAGTTTACATGCGTGCAGCGCTCGCAAAACGCGATGGCTCGATTTGGCTGAGTGACGCTTTTTCGCTCGCGGCATCGGTGCAAAACGAGTTTTGACGATGCAAAACGATGCATTTGCACAAAATTAAGCTTTTTATCATTCGGAGACCGAGTTTACACGCGTGCAGCGCTCGCAAAACGTGACGGCTCAATTTGGCTGATTGACGCATTTTCGCTCGCGGCATCGTTGCCAAACGAATTTTGAAGATGTAAAACGATGCATTTGCACAAAATTGAGGTTTTTGTCATTCGGAGACCGAGTTTACATGCGTGCAGCGCTCGCAAAACGGGATGGCTCAATTTGGCTGATTGACGCTTTTTCGCTCGCGGCATCGGTGCCAAACGAGTTTTAACGATGTAAAACGATGCATTTGCGCAAAATACAGGTTTTTGATACTCGGCGACCGAGTTTACATGAGTGCCACGCGCGCAGAACGCGATAGCTTGATTTGGCTGATTGACGCATTTTCGCTAGCGGCATCATTGCCAAACGAGTTTTGACGATGCAAAACGATGCATTTAAACAAAATTAAGGCTTTTGACATTCGGAGACCGAGTTTACATGCGTGCAGCGCTCGCAAAACGCGTTGGCTCGATTTGGCTGAGTGACGCTTTTTCGCTCGCGGCATCGGTGCAAAACGAGTTTTGACGATGCAAAACGATGCATTTGCACAAAATTAATGTTTTTGTCATTCGGAGACCGAGTTCACATGCGTGCAGCGCTCGCAAAACGCGATGGCTCGATTTGGCTGACTGACGCTTTTTCGCTCGCGGCATCGGTGCCAAACGAGTTTTAACGATGTAAAACGATGCATTTGCACAAAATACAGGTTTTTGATACTCGGCGACCGAGTTTACATGAGTGCCACGCGCGCAGAACGCGATGGCTTGATTTGGTTGTTTGACGCTTTTTCGCTCGCGGCATCGGTGCCAAACGAGTTTTAACGATGTAAAACGATGCATTTGCACAAAATAAAGGTTTTTGGTACTCGGCGACCGAGTTTACATGAGTGCAACGCGCGCAGAACGCGATAGCTTGATTTGGCTGATTGACGCATTTTCGCTAGCGGCATCATTGCCAAACGAGTTTTGACGATGCAAAACGATGTATTTAAACAAATCTAAGGCTTTTGACATTCGGAGACCGAGTTTACATGCGTGCAGCCCTCGCAAAACGCGATGGCTCGATTTGGCTGAGTGACGCTTTTTCGCTCGCGGCATCGGTGCAAAACGAGTTTTGACGATGCAAAACGATGCGTTTGCACAAAATTAAGGTTTTTGTCATTCGGAGACCGAGTTTACACGCGTGCAGCGCTCGCAAAACGTGACGGCTCAATTTGGCTGATTGGCGCATTTTCGCTCGCGGCATCGTTGCCAAACGAGTTTTAACGATGTAAAACGATGCATTTGCACAAAATACAGGTTTTTGATACTCGGCGACCGAGTTTACATGAGTGCCACGCGCGCAGAACGCGATAGCTTGATTTGGCTGATTGACGCATTTTCGCTAGCGGCATCATTGCCAAACGAGTTTTGACGATGCAAAATGATGCATTTAAACAAAATTAAGGCTTTTGACATTCGGAGACCGAGTTTACATGCGTGCAGCGCTCGCAAAACGCGATGGCTCGATTTGGATGAGTGACGCTTTTTCGCTCGCGGCTTCGGTGCCAAACGAGTTTTGACGATGCAAAACTATGCATTTGCACAAAATTAAGGTTTTTGTCATTCGGAGACCGAGTTTACACGCGTGCAGCGCTTGCAAAACGTGATGGCTCAATTTGGCTGATTGACGCATTTTCGCTCGCGGCATCGTTGCCAAACGAATTTTGAAGATGTAAAACGATGCATTTGCACAAAATTAAGGTTTTTGTCATTCGGAGACCGAGTTTACATGCGTGCAGCGCTCGCAAAACGCAATGGCTCGATTTGGCTGATTGACGCTTTTTCGTTCGCGGCATCGGTGCCAAACGAGTTTTGACGATGCAAAACGATGCATTTGCACAAAATTAAGGTTTTTGTCATTCGGAGACCGAGTTTACACGCGTGCAGCGCTCGCAAAACGTGACGGCTCAATTTGGCTGATTGACGCATTTTCGCTCGCGGCATCGTTGCCAAACGAATTTTGAAGATGTAAAACGATGCATTTGCACAAAATTAAGGTTTTTGTCATTCGGAAACCGAGTTTACATGCGTGCAGCGCTCGCAAAACGCGATGGCTCGATTTGGCTGACTGACGCTTTTTCGCTCGCGGCATCGGTGCCAAACGAGTTTTAACGATGTAAAACGATGCATTTGCACAAAATACAGGTTTTTGATACTCGGCGACCGAGTTTACATGAGTGCCACGCGCGCAGAACGCGATGGCTTGATTTGACTGTTTGACGCTTTTTCGCTCGCGGCATCGGTGCCAAACGAGTTTTGACGATGCAAAACGATGCATTTGCACAAAATTAAGGTTTTTGTCATTCGGAGACCGAGTTTACATGCGTGCAGCGCTCGCAAAACGCGATGGCTCGATTTGGCTGAGTGACGCTTTTTCGTTCGCGGCATCGGTGCCAAACGAGTTTTGACGATGCAAAACGATGCATTTGCACAAAATTAAGGTTTTTGTCATTCGGAGACCGAGTTTACACGCGTGCAGCGCTCGCAAAACGTGACGGCTCAATTTGGCTGATTGACGCATTTTCGCTCGCGGCATCGTTGCCAAACGAATTTTGAAGATGTAAAACGATGCATTTGCACAAAATTAAGGTTTTTGTCATTCGGAAACCGAGTTTACATGCGTGCAGCGCTCGCAAAACGCGATGGCTCGATTTGGCTGACTGACGCTTTTTCGCTCGCGGCATCGGTGCCAAACGAGTTTTAACGATGTAAAACGATGCATTTGCACAAAATACAGGTTTTTGATACTCGGCGACCGAGTTTACATGAGTGCCACGCGCGCAGAACGCGATAGCTTGATTTGACTGTTTGACGCTTTTTCGCTCGCGGCATCGGTGCCAAACGAGTTTTGACGATGCAAAACGATGCATTTGCACAAAATTAAGGTTTTTGTCATTCGGAGACCGAGTTTACATGCGTGCAGCGCTCGCAAAACGCGATGGCTCGATTTGGCTGAGTGACGCTTTTTCGCTCGCGGCTTCGGTGCCAAACGAGTTTTGACGATGCAAAACGATGCATTTGCACAAAATTAAGGTTTTTGTCATTCGGAGACCGAGTTTACACGCGTGCAGCGCTTGCAAAACGTGATGGCTCAATTTGGCTGATTGACGCATTTTCGCTCGCGGCATCGTTGCCAAACGAGTTTTGACGATGCAAAACGATGCATTTGCACAAAATTGAGCTTTTTGTCATTCGGAGACCGAGTTTACACGCGTGCAGCGCTCGCAAAAGTGACGGCTCAATTTGGCTGATTGACGCATTTTCGCTCGCGGCATCGTTGCCAAACGAGTTTTGACGATGCAAAACGATGCATTTGCACAAAATTAAGGTTTTTGTCATTCGGAGACCGAGTTTACACGCGTGCAGCGCTTGCAAAACGTGATGGCTCAATTTGGCTGATTGACGCATTTTCGCTCGCGGCATCGTTGCCAAACGAATTTTGAAGATGTAAAACGATGCATTTGCACAAAATTGAGGTTCTTGTCATTCGGAGACCGAGTTTACATGCGTGCAGCGCTCGCAAAACGCAATGGCTCGATTTGGCTGATTGACGCTTTTTCGCTCGCGGCATCGGTGCCAAACGAGTTTTAACGATGTAAAACGATGCTTTTGCACAAAATACAGGTTTTTGATACTCGGCGACCGAGTTTACATGAGTGCCACGCGCGCAGAACGCGATAGCTTGATTTGGCTGATTGACGCATTTTCGCTGGCGGCATCATTGCCAAACGAGTTTTGACGATGCAAAACGATGCATTTAAACAAAATTAAGGCTTTTGACATTCGGAGACCGAGTTTACATGCGTGCAGCGCTCGCAAAACGCGATGGCTCGATTTGGCTGAGTGACGCTTTTTCGTTCGCGGCATCGGTGCCAAACGAGTTTTGACGATGCAAAACGATGCATTTGCACAAAATTAAGGTTTTTGTCATTCGGAGACCGAGTTTACACGCGTGCAGCGCTCGCAAAACGTGACGGCTCAATTTGGCTGATTGACGCATT
>OZ035855.1:735981-777570 GCA_964034905.1 Itoplectis maculator | reverse complement strand
AAACTCGGTCGCCGAGTACCAAAAACCTTAATTTTGTGCAAATGCATCGTTTTGCATCGTCAAAACTCGTTTGGCACCGATGCCGCGAGCGAAAAAGCGTCACTCAGCCAAATCGAGCCATCGCGTTTTGCGAGCGCTGCACGCATGTAAACTCGATCTCCGAATGTCAAAAATTGTAATTTTGTGCAAATGCATCGTTTTGAATCGTTAGAACTCGTTTGCCACCGATGCACGAGGAAAAAATCGTCAATCAGCCAAATCAAGCTATCGCGTTCTGCGCGCGTGGCATTCATGTAAACTCGGTCGCCGAGTACCAAAAACCTTAATTTTGTGCAAATGCATCGTTTTGCATCGTCAAAACTCGTTTGGCACCGATGCCGCGAGCGAAAAAGCGTCACTCAGCCAAATCGAGCCATCGCGTTTTGCGAGCGCTGCACGCATGTAAACTCGATCTCCGAATGTCAAAAATTATAATTTTGTGCAAATGCATCGTTTTGAATCGTTAGAACTCGTTTGCCACCGATGCACGAGGAAAAAAGCGTCAATCAGCCAAATCAAGCTATCGTGTTCTGCGCGCGTGGCACTCATGTAAACTTGGTCGCCGAGTACCAAAAACCTTTATTTTGTGCAAATGCATCGTTTTACATCGTTAAAACTCGTTTGGCACCAATGCCGCGAGCGAAAAAGCGTCAAACAGCCAAATCAAGCCATCGCGTTCTGCGCGCGTGGCACTCATGTAAACTCGGTCGCCGAGTATCAAAAACCTGTATTTTGTGCAAATGCATCGTTTTACATCGTTAAAACTCGTTTGGCACCGATGCCGCGAGCGAAAAAGCGTCAAACAGCCAAATCAAGCCATCTCGTCTTGCGAGCGCCGCACCCATGTTAACTCTAATCTCCGAATATCAAAACCCTTAATTTTGTTTAATTGCATCGTTTTGCATCGTCAAAACTCGTTTGGCAACGATGCCGCGAGCGAAAATGCGTCAATCAGCCAAATTGAGCCGTCACGCTTTGCGAGCGCTGCACGCGTGTAAACTCGGTCTCCGAATGACAAAAACCTTAATTTTGTGCAAATGCATCGTTTTGCATCGTCAAAACTCGTTTGGCACCGATGCCGCGAGCGAAAAAGCGTCACTCAGCCAATCGAGCCATCACGTTTTGCGAGCGCTGCACGCATGTAAACTCGGTCTCCGAATGTCAAAAGCCTTAATTTTGTTTAAATGCATCGTTTTGCATCGTCAAAACTCGTTTGGCAATGATGCCGCTAGCGAAAATGCGTCAATCAGCCAAATCAATCCATCGCGTTCTGCGCGCGTGGCACTCATGTAAACTCGGTCGCCGAGTATCAAAAACCTGTATTTTGTGCAAATGCATCGTTTTACATCGTTAAAACTCGTTTGGCACCGATGCCGCGAGCGAAAAAGCGTCAAACAGCCAAATCAAGCCATCTCGTCTTGCGAGCGCCGCACCCATGTTAACTCGATCTCCGAATATCAAAACCCTTAATTTTGTTTAATTGCATCGTTTTGCATCGTCAAAACTCGTTTGGCAACGATGCCGCGAGCGAAAATGCGTCAATCAGCCAAATTGAGCCGTCACGCTTTGCGAGCGCTGCACGCGTGTAAACTCGGTCTCCGAACGACAAAAACCTTAATTTTGTGCTAATGCATCGTTTTGTATCGTCAAAACACGTTTTGCACCGATACCGCGAGCGAAAAAGCGTCACTCAGCCAAATCGAGCCATCGCGTTTTGCGAGCGCTGCACGCATGTAAACTCGGTCTCCGATTGTCAAAAGCCTTAATTTTGTTTAAATGCATCGTTTTGCATCGTCAAAACTCGTTTGGCAATGATGCCGCTAGCGAAAATGCGACAATCAGCCAAATGAAGCTATCGCGTTCTGCGCGCGTTTTACTCATGTAAACTCGGTCACCGAGTATCAAAAACCTTTACGTTGTGCCAATGCATCGTTTTACATCGTTAAAACTCGTTTGGCACCGATGCCGCGAGCGAAAAAGCGTCAAACTGCCAAATCAAGCCATCGCGTTCTGCGCGCGTGGCACTCATGTAAACTCGGTCGCCGAGTATCAAAAACCTGTATTTTGTGCAAATGCATCGTTTTACATCGTTAAAACTCGTTTGGCACCGATGCCGCGGGCGAAAAAGCGTCAGTCAGCCAAATCGAGCCATTGCGTTTTGCGAGAGCTGCACTCATGTAAACTCGGTCTTCGAATGACAAAAACCTTAATTTTGTGCAAATGCATCGTTTTACATCTTCAAAATTCGTTTGGCAACGATGCCTTGAGCGAAAATGCGTCAATCAGCCAAATTAAGCCGTCACGTTTTGCGAGCGCTGCAAGCGTGTAAACTCGGTCTCCGAATGACAAAACCCTTAATTTTGTGCAAATGCATCGTTTTGCATCGTCAAAACTCGTTTTGCACCGATGCCGCGAGCGAAAAAGCGTCACTCAGCCAAATCGAGCCATCGCGTTTTGCGAGCGCTGCACGCATGTAAACTCGGTCTCCGAATGTCAAAAGCCTTAATTTTGTTTAAATGCATCGTTTTGCATCGTCAAAACTCGTTTGGCAATGATGCCGCTAGCGAAAATGCGCCAATCAGCCAAATCAAGCTATCGCGTTCTGCGCACGTGGCACTCATGTAAACTCGGTCGCCGAGTATCAAAAACCTGTATTTTGTGCAAATGCATCGTTTTACGTCGTTAAAACTCGTTTGGCACCGATGCCGCGAGCGAAAAAGCGTCAATCAGCCAAATCGAGCCATTGCGTTTTGCGAGCGCTGCACGCATGTAAACTCGGTCTCCGAATGTCAAAAGCCTTAATTTTGTTTAAATGCATCGTTTTGCATCGTCAAAACTCGTTTGGCAATGATGCCGCTAGCGAAAATGCGACAATCAGCCAAATGAAGCTATCGCGTTCTGCGCGCGTGGTACTCATGTAAACTCGGTCACCGAGTATCAAAACCTTTACGTTGTGCCAATGCATCGTTTTACATCGTTAAAACTCGTTTGGCACCGATGCCGCGAGCGAAAAAGCGTCAAACAGCCAAATCAAGCTTTCGCGTTCTGCGCGCGTGGCACTCATGTAAACTCGGTCGCCGAGTATCAAAAACCTGTATTTTGTGCAAATGCATCATTTTACATCGTTAAAACTCGTTTGGCAATGATGCCGCTAGCGAAATCGCGTCAATCAGCCAAATCAACCTATCGCGTTCTGCGCGCGTGGCATTCATGTAAACTCGGTCGCCGTGTATCAAAAACCTGTATTTTGTGCAAATGCATCGTTTTACAACGTTAAAACTCGTTTGGCACCGATGCCGCGAGCGAAAAAGCGTCAGTCAGCCAAATCGAGCCATCGCGTTTTGCGAGCGCTGCACGCATGTAAACTCGGTCGCCGAATGACAAAAACATTAATTTTGTGCAAATGCATCGTTTTGCATCGTCAAAACTCGTTTGGCACCGATGCCGCGAACGAAAAAGCGTCACTCAGCCAAATCGAGCCATCGCGTTTTGCGAGCGCTGCACGCATGTAAACTCGGTCTCCGAATGTCAAAAGACTTAATTTTGTTTAAATGCATCGTTTTGCATCGTCAAAACTCGTTTGGCAATGATGCCACTAGCGGAAATGCGTCATTCAGCCAAATCAAGCTATCGCGTTCTGCGCGCGTGGCACTCATGTAAACTCGGTCGCCGAGTACGAAAAACCTTTATTTTGTGCAAATGCATCGTTTTACATCGTTAAAACTCGTTTGGCACCGATGCCGCGAGCGAAAAAGCGTCAAACAGCCAAATCAAGCCATCTCGTTTTGCGAGCGCTGCACCCATGTTAACTCGATCTCCGAATGTCAAAACCCTTAATTTTGTTTAATTGCATCGTTTTGCATCGTCAAAACTCGTTTGGCAACGATGCCGCGAGCGAAAATGCGTCAATCAGCCAAATTAAGCCATCACGTTTTGCAAGCGCTGCACGCGTGTAAACTCGGTCTCCGAATGACAAAAACCTTAATTTTGTGCAAATGCATCGTTTTGCATCGTCAAAACTCGTTTGGCAACGATGCCGCGAGCGAAAAAGCGTCGCTCAGCCAAATCGAGCCATCGCGTTTTGCGAGCGCTGCACGCATGTAAACTCGGTCTCCGAATGTTAAAAGCCTTAATTTTGTTTAAATGCATCGTTTTGCATCGTCAAAACTCGTTTGGCAATGATGCCGCTAGCGAAAATGCGTCAATCAGCCAAATCAAGCTATCGCGTTCTGCGCGCGTAGCACTCATGTAAACTCGGTCGCCGAGTATCAAAAACCTGTATTTTGTGCAAATGCATCGTTTTGCATCGTCAAAACTCGTTTGGCAATGATGCCGCTAGCGAAAATGCGTCAGTCAGCCAAATCAAGCTATCGCGTTCTGCGCGCGTGGCACTCATGTAAACTCGGTCGCCGAGTACCAAAAACCTTTATTTTGTGCAAATGCATCGTTTTACATCGTTAAAACTCGTTTGGCACCGATGCCGCGAGCGAAAAAGCGTCAAACAGCCAAATCAAGCCATCGCGTTCTGCGCGCGTGGCACTCATGTAAACTCGGTCGCCGAGTATCAAAAACCTGTATTTTGTGCAAATGCATCGTTTTACATCGTTAAAACTGGTTTGGCACCGATGCCGCGAGCGAAAAAGCGTCAAACAGCCAAATCAAGCCATCTCGTCTTGCGAGCGCCGCACCCATGTTAACTCGATCTCCGAATATCAAAACCCTTAATTTTGTTTAATTGCATCGTTTTGCATCGTCAAAACTCGTTTGGCAACGATGCCGCGAGCGAAAATGCGTCAATCAGCCAAATTGAGCCGTCACGCTTTGCGAGCGCTGCACGCGTGTAAACTCGGTCTCCGAATGACAAAAACCTTAATTTTGTGCAAATGCATCGTTTTGCATCGTCAAAACTCGTTTGGCACCGATGCCGCGAGCGAAAATGCGTCACTCAGCCAATCGAGCCATCACGTTTTGCGAGCGCTGCACGCATGTAAACTCGGTCTCCGAATGTCAAAAGCCTTAATTTTGTTTAAATGCATCGTTTTGCATCGTCGAAACTCGTTTGGCAATGACGCCGCTAGCGAAAATGCGTCAATCAGCCAAATCAAGCTATCACGTTCTGCGCGCGTGGCACTCATGTAAACTCGGTCGCCGAGTATCAAAAACCTGTATTTTGTGCAAATGCATCGTTTTACATCGTTAAAACTCGTTTGGCACCGATGCCGCGAGCGAAAAAGCGTCAGTCAGCCAAATCGAGCCATCGCGTTTTGCGAGCGCTGCACGCATGTAAACTCGGTCTCCGAATGACAAAAACATTCATTTTGTGCAAATGCATCGTTTTACATCTTCAAAATTCGTTTGGCAATGATGCCGCTAGCGAAAATGCGTCAATCAGCCAAATCAAGCTATCGCGTTCTGCGCGCGTGGCATTCATGTAAACTCGGTCGCCGAGTACCAAAAACCTTAATTTTGTGCAAATGCATCGTTTTGCATCGTCAAAACTCGTTTGGCACCGATGCCGCAAACGAAAAAGCGTCACTCAGCCAAATCGAGCCATCGCGTTTTGCGAGCGCTGCACGCATGTAAACTCGGTCTCCGAATGTCAAAAGACTTAATTTTATTTAAATGCATCGTTTTGCATCGTCAAAACTCGTTTGGCAATGATGCCGCTAGCGAAAATGCGTCAGTCAGCCAAATCAAGCTATCGCGTTCTGCGCGCGTGGCACTCATGTAAACTCGGTCGCCGAGTACCAAAAACCTTTATTTTGTGCAAATGCATCGTTTTACATCGTTAAAACTCATTTGGCACCGATGCCGCGAGCGAAAAAGCGTCAAACAGCCAAATCAAGCCATCTCGTTTTGCGAGCGCTGCACCCATGTAAACTCGATCTCCGAATGTCAAAACCCTTAATTTTGTTTAATTGCATCGTTTTGCATCGTCAAAACTCGTTTGGCAACGATGCTGCGAGCGAAAATGCTTCAATCAGCCAAATTAAGCCATCACGTTTTGCAAGCGCTGCACGCGTGTAAACTCGGTCTCCGAATGACAGAAACCTTAATTTTGTGCAAATGCATCGTTTTGCATCGTCAAAACTCGTTTGGCAATGATGCCGCTAGCGAAAATGCGTCAATCAGCCAAATCAAGCTATCGCGTTCTGCGCGCGTGGCTCTCATGTAAACTCGGTCGCCGAGTATCAAAAACCTGTATTTTGTGCAAATGCATCGTTTTACATCGTTAAAACTCGTTTGGCACCGATGCCGCGAGCGTAAAAGCGTCAATCAGCCAAATCGAGCCATTGCGTTTTGCGAGCGCTGCACGCATGTAACTCGGTCTCCGAATGACAAAAACCTTAATTTCGTGCAAATGCATCGTTTTACATCTTCAAAATTCGTTTGGCAACGATGCCGCGAGCGAAAATGCGTCAATCAGCCAAATTGAGCCGTCACGTTTTGCGAGCGCTGCACGCGTGTAAACTCGGTCTCCGAATGACAAAAACCTTAATTTTGTGCAAATGCATCGTTTTGCATCGTCAAAACTAGTTTTGCACCTATGCCGCGAACGAAAAAGCGTCACTCAGCCAAATCGAGCCATCGCGTTTTGCGAGCGCTGCACGCATGTAAACTCGGTCTCTGAATTGAATGTCAAAAGCCTTAATTTTATTTAAATGCATCGTTTTGCATCGTCAAAACTCGTTTGGCAATGATGCCGCTAGCGAAAATGCGTCAATCAGCCAAATCAAGCTATCGCGTTCTGCGCGCGTGGCATTCATGTAAACTCGGTCGCCGAGCACCAAAAACCTTTATTTTGTGCAAATGCATCGTTTTGCATCGTCAAAACTCGTTTGGCACCGATGCCGCGAGCGAAAAAGCGTCACTCAGCCAAATCGAGCCATCGCGTTTTGCGAGCGCCGCACCCATGTTAACTCGATCTCCGAATGTCAAAACCCTTAATTTTGTTTAATTTGTAACCGTGGATTTTTATTTCCGCGCTTACCTTCGCCCTATCTGTCCAATCACCGTCACCCGAGAGCTGTTGGGCGCCAGCTAATTTTTATTTGCCGCGAAATTAGCAAAACGCGAACGTAATCCAAACGAAACTAAAACGGAACTTAATGGCTCGGGTGATTGAACAGACGGTTTACGGTACACCACGGGTCGCTCAGTGTGCAAGGTTATGGAGAGAGGGCATGGGTGGCCAAGTGACGGACGGGCGCGTCACCCGAAAAATGAAAACGTAACGCCAAAATTAAGTATTTAATAGATTTCCTTTAATGAATGGGGGTTCCCCCCATCGAGAACTCAAATTATACAGATACGTAAACTCTAATATCTCCGTAGCACTAAAAATACGCAGAAGAAAACGAGAGCTCGTGAACGGAGCGATAACGTACGAGAGCGAGACATAGTCAGCGGTAACATACGGTAACCTGGAAATAACGGGAAATAAGCGGCGTTAACAGAGCGATAACGTACCAAGGCGGCGACAACGAACGATAACTGAGCGGTAACAGCGGAAACAACGATAGTAGAGCGAGAACAGCGAAAGAGCGGTAGCAGAACGAGAACATAGCGAAAAGAGCGGTAGCAGAACGGTAACATAACGAGAGCATTATTCGCAAAACGGTAACACAACGAGAACGTCATTATCAGAGCGGTAGCGTAGCGAGAGCGGCAAAATCAAGACGGTAACATAGCTGTCGGCATCGATATCAAAACGGTAGCATAGCGAGAGCGGCCAAAATCAAAGCGGTAACATAATAAACAGAACGAGAGCAAAGCGATAACGTAATGAGCCGAACGAGAACAAAGCGATAACGTAATGAACAGAACGAGAACATGGCCGTCGGCGCGGCCGAAGCCGCGCCGAGAGCGCGAGAACACGAGAGCGCTCAACCAAACCTGCTGGTCCGGCGGCCGAGAGCAGAGAGAGAGTCCGCGTGGGGCGAGAGCACCACGGGAGCCGCGAGCATGCGCGCTCGGTCCTTCCCCCACTCTACCTCTAAACTACGATCGCCGCGGAGCGGCGAGCGTATTACTCGATCCAAAAACGTAGCTTAAACGGGAATTTGACCGAGACGATGTTCGCTCGGGAAAGTTTCCGAATCAGCGCGGCGGTTTTCAAACAGATTTGCTCTCCGGGGCGGATGAGAAAAATAATAAACGTAACACGAAACCTTAAATAAACGTAAACGGTAAACGGAAACGGAAATGCGATCTGGCGATCCGCAGCAGTCGAACGATCGCGAGTTCGCCACTGCGGCCTTCCAACGGAAAACGTAACTTAAACCAATATTTTTCTCATCCACCCGCAACAAGGGAGCGTCGGAATTTCACCGATCCTTTGCAATAAAATATTGAATCACCTGAGAGGATCTCACCGAGTGCGTCGGGTAGCCGCTGTGTTGGCTCTGAACCGCGACGAACTCGGTGACCTGACCGCGAGATCGCAACTAATTCACAAACGAGAACTCCGAAATCTAAACATAAAATCGATAACTGACGGTAACGTGAACGATAACAGATACCAGATAAATGCGATAGCTCATAACGAAAAATATAATTCGGGAACGGAAGATTTGTGATGCGCTAACTCCAATGTAACCAAAAAATCAGAGGACCGCCTTCGTTGTTCGATGGCTATGGCCTTGGGACAGGGAATCGCAGAATTCCTGTCACAAATTGCATCGTTTTGCATCGTCAAAACTCGTTTGGCTACGATGCCGCGAGCGAAAATGCGTCAATCAGCCAATTGAGCCGTCACGTTTTGCGAGCGCTGCACGCGTGTAAACTCGGTCTCCGAATGACAAAAACCTTAATTTTGTGCAAATGCATCGTTTTGCATCGTCAAAACTCGTTTGGCACCGATGCCGCGAGCGAAAAAGCGTCACTCAGCCAATCGAGCCATCACTTTTTGCGAGCGCTGCACGCATGTAAACTCGGTCTCCGAATGTCAAAAGCCTTATTTTGTTTAAATGCATCGTTTTGCATCGTCAAAACTCGTTTGGCAATGATGCCGCTAGCGAAAATGCGTCAATCAGCCAAATCAAGCTATCGCGTTCTGCGCGCGTGGCACTCATGTAAACTCGGTCGCCGAGTATCAAAAACCTGTATTTTGTGCAAATGCATCGTTTTACATCGTTAAAACTCGTTTGGCACCGATGCTGCGAGCGAAAAAGCGTCTATCAGCTAAATCGGGCCATTGCGTTTTGCGAGCGCTGCACGCATGTAAACTCGGTCTCCGAATGACAAAAACCTTAATTTTGTGCAAATGCATCATCGTTTTACATCTTCAAAATTCGTTTGGCAATGATGCCGCTAGCGAAAATGCGTCAATCAGCCAAATCAAGCTATCGCGTTCTGCGCGCGTGGCATTCATGTAAACTCGGTCGCCGAGTACCAAAAACCTTAATTTTGTGCAAATGCATCGTTTTGCATCGTCAAAACTCGTTTGGCACCGATGCCGCGAGCGAAAAAGCGTCACTCAGCCAAATCGAGCCATCGCGTTTTGCGAGCGCTGCACGCATGTAAACTCGATCTCCGAATGTCAAAAATTGTAATTTTGTGCAAATGCATCGTTTTGAATCGTTAGAACTCGTTTGCCACCGATGCACGAGGAAAAAATCGTCAATCAGCCAAATCAAGCTATCGCGTTCTGCGCGCGTGGCATTCATGTAAACTCGGTCGCCGAGTACCAAAAACCTTAATTTTGTGCAAATGCATCGTTTTGCATCGTCAAAACTCGTTTGGCACCGATGCCGCGAGCGAAAAAGCGTCACTCAGCCAAATCGAGCCATCGCGTTTTGCGAGCGCTGCACGCATGTAAACTCGATCTCCGAATGTCAAAAATTATAATTTTGTGCAAATGCATCGTTTTGAATCGTTAGAACTCGTTTGCCACCGATGCACGAGGAAAAAAGCGTCAATCAGCCAAATCAAGCTATCGTGTTCTGCGCGCGTGGCACTCATGTAAACTTGGTCGCCGAGTACCAAAAACCTTTATTTTGTGCAAATGCATCGTTTTACATCGTTAAAACTCGTTTGGCACCAATGCCGCGAGCGAAAAAGCGTCAAACAGCCAAATCAAGCCATCGCGTTCTGCGCGCGTGGCACTCATGTAAACTCGGTCGCCGAGTATCAAAAACCTGTATTTTGTGCAAATGCATCGTTTTACATCGTTAAAACTCGTTTGGCACCGATGCCGCGAGCGAAAAAGCGTCAAACAGCCAAATCAAGCCATCTCGTCTTGCGAGCGCCGCACCCATGTTAACTCTAATCTCCGAATATCAAAACCCTTAATTTTGTTTAATTGCATCGTTTTGCATCGTCAAAACTCGTTTGGCAACGATGCCGCGAGCGAAAATGCGTCAATCAGCCAAATTGAGCCGTCACGCTTTGCGAGCGCTGCACGCGTGTAAACTCGGTCTCCGAATGACAAAAACCTTAATTTTGTGCAAATGCATCGTTTTGCATCGTCAAAACTCGTTTGGCACCGATGCCGCGAGCGAAAAAGCGTCACTCAGCCAATCGAGCCATCACGTTTTGCGAGCGCTGCACGCATGTAAACTCGGTCTCCGAATGTCAAAAGCCTTAATTTTGTTTAAATGCATCGTTTTGCATCGTCAAAACTCGTTTGGCAATGATGCCGCTAGCGAAAATGCGTCAATCAGCCAAATCAATCCATCGCGTTCTGCGCGCGTGGCACTCATGTAAACTCGGTCGCCGAGTATCAAAAACCTGTATTTTGTGCAAATGCATCGTTTTACATCGTTAAAACTCGTTTGGCACCGATGCCGCGAGCGAAAAAGCGTCAAACAGCCAAATCAAGCCATCTCGTCTTGCGAGCGCCGCACCCATGTTAACTCGATCTCCGAATATCAAAACCCTTAATTTTGTTTAATTGCATCGTTTTGCATCGTCAAAACTCGTTTGGCAACGATGCCGCGAGCGAAAATGCGTCAATCAGCCAAATTGAGCCGTCACGCTTTGCGAGCGCTGCACGCGTGTAAACTCGGTCTCCGAACGACAAAAACCTTAATTTTGTGCTAATGCATCGTTTTGTATCGTCAAAACACGTTTTGCACCGATACCGCGAGCGAAAAAGCGTCACTCAGCCAAATCGAGCCATCGCGTTTTGCGAGCGCTGCACGCATGTAAACTCGGTCTCCGATTGTCAAAAGCCTTAATTTTGTTTAAATGCATCGTTTTGCATCGTCAAAACTCGTTTGGCAATGATGCCGCTAGCGAAAATGCGACAATCAGCCAAATGAAGCTATCGCGTTCTGCGCGCGTTTTACTCATGTAAACTCGGTCACCGAGTATCAAAAACCTTTACGTTGTGCCAATGCATCGTTTTACATCGTTAAAACTCGTTTGGCACCGATGCCGCGAGCGAAAAAGCGTCAAACTGCCAAATCAAGCCATCGCGTTCTGCGCGCGTGGCACTCATGTAAACTCGGTCGCCGAGTATCAAAAACCTGTATTTTGTGCAAATGCATCGTTTTACATCGTTAAAACTCGTTTGGCACCGATGCCGCGGGCGAAAAAGCGTCAGTCAGCCAAATCGAGCCATTGCGTTTTGCGAGAGCTGCACTCATGTAAACTCGGTCTTCGAATGACAAAAACCTTAATTTTGTGCAAATGCATCGTTTTACATCTTCAAAATTCGTTTGGCAACGATGCCTTGAGCGAAAATGCGTCAATCAGCCAAATTAAGCCGTCACGTTTTGCGAGCGCTGCAAGCGTGTAAACTCGGTCTCCGAATGACAAAACCCTTAATTTTGTGCAAATGCATCGTTTTGCATCGTCAAAACTCGTTTTGCACCGATGCCGCGAGCGAAAAAGCGTCACTCAGCCAAATCGAGCCATCGCGTTTTGCGAGCGCTGCACGCATGTAAACTCGGTCTCCGAATGTCAAAAGCCTTAATTTTGTTTAAATGCATCGTTTTGCATCGTCAAAACTCGTTTGGCAATGATGCCGCTAGCGAAAATGCGCCAATCAGCCAAATCAAGCTATCGCGTTCTGCGCACGTGGCACTCATGTAAACTCGGTCGCCGAGTATCAAAAACCTGTATTTTGTGCAAATGCATCGTTTTACGTCGTTAAAACTCGTTTGGCACCGATGCCGCGAGCGAAAAAGCGTCAATCAGCCAAATCGAGCCATTGCGTTTTGCGAGCGCTGCACGCATGTAAACTCGGTCTCCGAATGTCAAAAGCCTTAATTTTGTTTAAATGCATCGTTTTGCATCGTCAAAACTCGTTTGGCAATGATGCCGCTAGCGAAAATGCGACAATCAGCCAAATGAAGCTATCGCGTTCTGCGCGCGTGGTACTCATGTAAACTCGGTCACCGAGTATCAAAACCTTTACGTTGTGCCAATGCATCGTTTTACATCGTTAAAACTCGTTTGGCACCGATGCCGCGAGCGAAAAAGCGTCAAACAGCCAAATCAAGCTTTCGCGTTCTGCGCGCGTGGCACTCATGTAAACTCGGTCGCCGAGTATCAAAAACCTGTATTTTGTGCAAATGCATCATTTTACATCGTTAAAACTCGTTTGGCAATGATGCCGCTAGCGAAATCGCGTCAATCAGCCAAATCAACCTATCGCGTTCTGCGCGCGTGGCATTCATGTAAACTCGGTCGCCGTGTATCAAAAACCTGTATTTTGTGCAAATGCATCGTTTTACAACGTTAAAACTCGTTTGGCACCGATGCCGCGAGCGAAAAAGCGTCAGTCAGCCAAATCGAGCCATCGCGTTTTGCGAGCGCTGCACGCATGTAAACTCGGTCGCCGAATGACAAAAACATTAATTTTGTGCAAATGCATCGTTTTGCATCGTCAAAACTCGTTTGGCACCGATGCCGCGAACGAAAAAGCGTCACTCAGCCAAATCGAGCCATCGCGTTTTGCGAGCGCTGCACGCATGTAAACTCGGTCTCCGAATGTCAAAAGACTTAATTTTGTTTAAATGCATCGTTTTGCATCGTCAAAACTCGTTTGGCAATGATGCCACTAGCGGAAATGCGTCATTCAGCCAAATCAAGCTATCGCGTTCTGCGCGCGTGGCACTCATGTAAACTCGGTCGCCGAGTACGAAAAACCTTTATTTTGTGCAAATGCATCGTTTTACATCGTTAAAACTCGTTTGGCACCGATGCCGCGAGCGAAAAAGCGTCAAACAGCCAAATCAAGCCATCTCGTTTTGCGAGCGCTGCACCCATGTTAACTCGATCTCCGAATGTCAAAACCCTTAATTTTGTTTAATTGCATCGTTTTGCATCGTCAAAACTCGTTTGGCAACGATGCCGCGAGCGAAAATGCGTCAATCAGCCAAATTAAGCCATCACGTTTTGCAAGCGCTGCACGCGTGTAAACTCGGTCTCCGAATGACAAAAACCTTAATTTTGTGCAAATGCATCGTTTTGCATCGTCAAAACTCGTTTGGCAACGATGCCGCGAGCGAAAAAGCGTCGCTCAGCCAAATCGAGCCATCGCGTTTTGCGAGCGCTGCACGCATGTAAACTCGGTCTCCGAATGTTAAAAGCCTTAATTTTGTTTAAATGCATCGTTTTGCATCGTCAAAACTCGTTTGGCAATGATGCCGCTAGCGAAAATGCGTCAATCAGCCAAATCAAGCTATCGCGTTCTGCGCGCGTAGCACTCATGTAAACTCGGTCGCCGAGTATCAAAAACCTGTATTTTGTGCAAATGCATCGTTTTGCATCGTCAAAACTCGTTTGGCAATGATGCCGCTAGCGAAAATGCGTCAGTCAGCCAAATCAAGCTATCGCGTTCTGCGCGCGTGGCACTCATGTAAACTCGGTCGCCGAGTACCAAAAACCTTTATTTTGTGCAAATGCATCGTTTTACATCGTTAAAACTCGTTTGGCACCGATGCCGCGAGCGAAAAAGCGTCAAACAGCCAAATCAAGCCATCGCGTTCTGCGCGCGTGGCACTCATGTAAACTCGGTCGCCGAGTATCAAAAACCTGTATTTTGTGCAAATGCATCGTTTTACATCGTTAAAACTGGTTTGGCACCGATGCCGCGAGCGAAAAAGCGTCAAACAGCCAAATCAAGCCATCTCGTCTTGCGAGCGCCGCACCCATGTTAACTCGATCTCCGAATATCAAAACCCTTAATTTTGTTTAATTGCATCGTTTTGCATCGTCAAAACTCGTTTGGCAACGATGCCGCGAGCGAAAATGCGTCAATCAGCCAAATTGAGCCGTCACGCTTTGCGAGCGCTGCACGCGTGTAAACTCGGTCTCCGAATGACAAAAACCTTAATTTTGTGCAAATGCATCGTTTTGCATCGTCAAAACTCGTTTGGCACCGATGCCGCGAGCGAAAATGCGTCACTCAGCCAATCGAGCCATCACGTTTTGCGAGCGCTGCACGCATGTAAACTCGGTCTCCGAATGTCAAAAGCCTTAATTTTGTTTAAATGCATCGTTTTGCATCGTCGAAACTCGTTTGGCAATGACGCCGCTAGCGAAAATGCGTCAATCAGCCAAATCAAGCTATCACGTTCTGCGCGCGTGGCACTCATGTAAACTCGGTCGCCGAGTATCAAAAACCTGTATTTTGTGCAAATGCATCGTTTTACATCGTTAAAACTCGTTTGGCACCGATGCCGCGAGCGAAAAAGCGTCAGTCAGCCAAATCGAGCCATCGCGTTTTGCGAGCGCTGCACGCATGTAAACTCGGTCTCCGAATGACAAAAACATTCATTTTGTGCAAATGCATCGTTTTACATCTTCAAAATTCGTTTGGCAACGATGCCGCGAGCGAAAATGCGTCAAACAGCCAAATCAAGCCATCTCGTTTTGCGAGCGCTGCAACCATGTTAACTCGATCTCCGAATGTCAAAACCCTGAATTTTGTTTAATTGCATCGTTTTGCATCGTCAAAACTCGTTTGGCAACGATGTCGCGAGCGAAAATGCGTCAATCAGCCAAATCAAGCCATCTCGTTTTGCGAGCGCTGCAACCATGTTAACTCGATCTCCGAATGTCAAAACCCTGAATTTTGTTTAATTGCATCGTTTTGCATCGTCAAAACTCGTTTGGCAACGATGTCGCGAGCGAAAATGCGTCAATCAGCCAAATCAAGCTATCACGTTTTGCAAGCGCTGCACGCGTGTAAACTCGGTCTCCGAATGACAAAAACCTTAATTTTGTGCAAATGCATCGTTTTGCATCGTCAAAACTCGTTTGGCACCGATGCCGCGAACGAAAAAGCGTCACTCAGCCAAATCGAGCCATCGCGTTTTGCGAGCGCTGCACGCATGTGAACTCGGTCTCCGAATGTCAAAAGACTTAATTTTGTTTAAATGCATCGTTTTGCATCGTCAAAACTCGTTTGGCAATGATGCCGCTAGCGAAAATGCGTCAGTCAGCCAAATCAAGCTATCCCGTTCTGCGCGCGTGGCACTCATGTAAACTCGGTCGCCGAGTACCAAAAACCTTTATTTTGTGCAAATGCATCGTTTTACATCGTTAAAACTCGTTTGGCACCGATGCCGCGAGCGTAAAAGCGTCAATCAGCCAAATCGAGCCATTGCGTTTTGCGAGCGCTGCACGCATGTAACTCGGTCTCCGAATGACAAAAACCTTAATTTCGTGCAAATGCATCGTTTTACATCTTCAAAATTCGTTTGGCAACGATGCCGCGAGCGAAAATGCGTCAATCAGCCAAATTGAGCCGTCACGTTTTGCGAGCGCTGCACGCGTGTAAACTCGGTCTCCGTATGACAAAAACCTTAATTTTGTGCAAACGCATCGTTTTGCATCGTCAAAACTAGTTTTGCACCGATGCCGCGAGCGAAAAAGCGTCACTCAGCCAAATCGAGCCATCGCGTTTTGCGAGCGCTGCACGCATGTAAACTCGGTCTCTGAATGTCAAAAGCCTTAATTTTATTTAAATGCATCGTTTTGCATCGTCAAAACTCGTTTGGCAATGATGCCGCTAGCGAAAATGCGTCAATCAGCCAAATCAAGCTATCGCGTTCTGCGCGCGTGGCATTCATGTAAACTCGGTCGCCGAGCACCAAAAACCTTTATTTTGTGCAAATGCATCGTTTTGCATCGTCAAAACTCGTTTGGCACCGATGCCGCGAGCGAAAAAGCGTCACTCAGCCAAATCGAGCCATCGCGTTTTGCGAGCGCCGCACCCATGTTAACTCGACAGTCCAAAAATGTTTCTTCGAAACAAAAATTGGTACGCCATGTATAAAAAAAGTGGGCATCCCATCAAACCAAAAGTTCGTTGCAATTTCAATCCCACCAAACCAAAAATTCGTGGCAATTTTAATCTCACCAAACCAAAAATTCGTGGCAATTTCAAAAATAAAATCATTTCAATCCCATCAAACCAAAAATTCGTGGCAATTTCAAAAATAAAGTCAAATCAAATGCTGCCAAGCAAAATCCCTGTAGTCACTGGCATGCAAAAAACTTGGCGTACCAGCGACTTGATCCCGTACATAGTCCATTGAAATAAGTGCGGGACAGACATAACGCGAGACAGACAACGTGCTCGCTTCGCTCGCACTCGTTGCTTTACTTTTTTTTTTCTTGTGGCCAATACAGCTATTTAATATGCGCGCGATACGTGATGTTTCAGTGGCCATGACATCCCGAAATCGACTTTATATCGAAGTCGCTGCCGACCAACCAGAACGCTTGGTTGGCACAGAAGCGCTCGTGATTGGCCCTTATAACGGCTTAAAGCTTCGATAATTCGACTTTCGATGTGTCATGTACTTTTTAAGAGAGGCCTAGCAACAACGCGCTCGCTTCGCTCGCGCTTCTGTTATTTTCACGTCGCATGGCTCACTACGACGTGCGCGCTACGCGCGCCCTGTTGGTTCGAATTTGCCGCTCTAAGTTTATCGACCATGACGTAGCATCGTCGACCAATCACAGCCCGAGTATACTGGCTTCAGTATTTCGATATATTCGATTATCGATGCGCCATGTCCTCTTTAAGAGAGGATATATAAAAAATGGTATTCTGTCCTTTCGAGCCCCCCCCCCCCCCCCCCTCGCCCCCGCCGCTCGTTCCACGCGCATCCCGCCTTCCACCCACGATTTCCAGCAGTTACGCATCGAGATGGTGGTCCCGTCCTTATTTCAATGGACTATGTACGGGAGCAAGTCGCTGGTACGCCAAGTTTTTTGCATGCCAGTGACTACAGGGATTTTGCTTGGCAGCATTTGATTTGACTTTATTTTTGAAATTGCCACGAATTTTTGGTTTGATGGGATTGAAATGATTTTATTTTTGAAATTGCCACGAATTTTTGGTTTGGTGAGATTAAAATTGCCACGAATTTTTGGTTTGGTGGGATTGAAATTGCCACGAACTTTTGGTTTGATGGGATGCCCACTTTTTTTATACTTGGCGTACCAATTTTTGTTTCGAAGAAACATTTTTGGACTGATTTGCTATCTTTTTGAAATTTGACTTCATGAAAACCGACAGTTTTTTAATAGAATAGTAGCAGAATTAATCGTTAGCCTAGCCAGTGAAATATTCTATAAACATATATTCTGAGGACGACGACGTTGTTTAAATGGTAAATCGTTGATGAATATCGAAGCAGTGCCCTTGCCTCGCACCCTTGTTGTATAAGGTGAATCCTTGTCGTTGTCATTTTCGCCGTGATGAAATATCGGTCGCTCTCTCGGTCGCTCTCTCGGTCGCTCGCTCGGTCGCTCTCTCGGTCGCTCGCTCGGTCGCTCTCTCGGTCGCTCGCTCGGTCGCTCTCTCGGTCGCTCGCTCGGTCGCTCTCTCGGTCGCTCGCTCGGTCGCTCTCTCGGTCGCTCGCTCGGTCGCTCTCTCGGTCGCTCGCTCGGTCGCTCTCTCGGTCGCTCGCTCGGTCGCTCTCTCGGTCGCTCGCTCGGTCGCTCTCTCGGTCGCTCGCTCGGTCGCTCTCTCGGTCGCTCGCTCGGTCGCTCTCTCGGTCGCTCGCTCGGTCGCTCTCTCGGTCGCTCGCTCGGTCGCTCTCTCGGTCGCTCGCTCGGTCGCTCTCTCGGTCGCTCGCTCGGTCGCTCTCTCGGTCGCTCGCTCGGTCGCTCTCTCGGTCGCTCGCTCGGTCGCTCACTCGGTCGCTCGCTCGGTCGCTCACTCGGTCGCTCGCTCGGTCGCTCTCTCGGTCGCTCGCTCGGTCGCTCTCTCGGTCGCTCTCTCGGTCGCTCGCTCGGTCGCTCTCTCGGTCGCTCGCTCGGTCGCTCTCTCGGTCGCTCGCTCGGTCGCTCTCTCGGTCGCTCGCTCGGTCGCTCTCTCGGTCGCTCATTCGATCGCGAGCGGAAAAGCCAACTCAGTCGCTCGCTACGCTCGCGACTTCGTTGACTCTCCGCTCGCGATCTCATTCGCTCCCTCGTTCGCTCCCTCGTTCGCTCCCTCACTCGCTCCCTCACTCGCTCCCTCGTTCGCTCCCTCACTCGCTCCCTCTCTCTCTCTCTGTGAGTATACACAACGGCTTCTGTTTACCTGCTGTCAACTGTCAAGAAAATTCTCTGCCGCGGCATGCCTACGGGCTGTTTTGTTACAGGGAATAGCGTGCATTTTATCGCTTTTCATCCGAAATAATCATCTTGAGCAGATGATTAGTGCTTTGGGAGATTCATCGGATTGAAAATCGATAAAGGAGTTAACCTAAAAAACGAAGGACGGTGACCATATTGCCCCACGGCTAATCCTGCTGGATTGCGCAGGCGCACTCCGACGACATCGATATGAGCAGGCGCCAGACTCGGCCTTGAAGGACGTCATACTGGTTATGCGCATGCGTAATCAGTCATCGATCATCGATCACGAAAAGTGACGAAGACACCATCTCGGACGTCGAAAAGTCGAAGCGATAACAGCGACATCTAGTACAACCGCGACATCTGGTATTACGATAAGAACGCATGTCAATCTGAGTGTTCAGTCGGTAAGGTCGGTAACTACGCGTGTCGACTGTCGATAATGCGTTATGATAAAACAGAAAACAGTTCAGCGATTTAAATGTCATAAATGTAAAAAAGAGCCGAAAACAGAAGTACATGAATGTACACTATGTAATAAATTTTACCACCCGGGATGTGCAAAGATACACAACTCGTATGACGCGAACAATCGACTGGTGACGTGCACGGGAACGATCAGGAAAATACAAAGAGATAGAGAAAACCAAACGGATGAGATCGAAAAAATGGACAACTCAGAGGAAGAGCAAGAAGTACGCCAGACAGGAACAGAAAACCATCGAAAGAGGAAAAATGAGGGAAACAACAATGAAGAAAACAGAAGAAAGAAGAGCAGAAAATCAAGAAGAGAAGAAAGTGAAGAAGACGAAGAAGAGGAAAACGAAGAGGAAATGACAATGGAAGAAAAGATTGACAAAATACTTGACAACATCGACAAATTAGATAAGAGGTACGTAGGGATGAGAGGAATAAAAGATAGTATCAAAGAAATTGTAAAAGCGGAAATAGCAATAGTAAAAGAAAATCTCACGAGGGAAATAAAAGCAGAAACACAGAAAGTGCTTCGGGAGTTTAAAACGTTTAAAGAGGGAGTAGAAGAGATTATGAACGAGAAACAGAGCGCACGAGACACAAGAGGAATTGAGGAAAATATAGGGAAATCGGGGAACAAAAAGACTAGCTACGCAGATAAGGTGAAAAGAAAGAACGAAGAATGTATAATAATAGAACCTACAAAAAAACAAACGAGCGAAATCACCAAAGGGGAAATAAAAAACAAAGTAGATCCACTTCAACTAGGGGTTGGGGTAGAAAGAATGATTAAAGGATCAAAAGGGAAAATAATAATGAATTTTCAAGAGAGTAAAGACAAAGAAAAAATCTCGAAAGAACTGGAAAAAAACATGGGTCAGGAATACAAAGTATACGAGCCGATCAAAAAATTGCCAAAATTGAAAGTCGTAAATGTTGAAGAAAATGTAGATGAATGGGAGGACGAGGGATTCGTCGAGAAAATAAACAGACAGAACAAACTAGACATGGAAAGGGAGAATTTCAAAATGAAAATAGTAAAAAAGATACAGATTAACAAGACAAGAGCAACACTAATTATAGAAACAGATCCGAACACGCACAAAGAACTATTAGAGCAGGGGAAAATAAAAATCGGCTACCAAAACTGTAGAGTATTTGATTTTGTGAGTATACTCAGATGCTACAAATGCTATGGGTTCAATCACATGGCGAAAGAGTGTAAAGATGACATAAGATGTAGGAAATGTGCCGGAACACATAGCGAAAAGGAATGTACGAGTGATTACGAGAAATGTGTAAACTGTGTGAAGATGTATAAAAAGTATAATGTAGAAGAAGAGAGATGCGATCACGTAGCCACATCCCAAGGGTGCTGGGTGTACAAAAGAGTACTAGAAAAAGCGAGTCGTAGTGTCCAATACATTGAAGAATAGCAACTACGGAACGAACAAGTAATACAAAAATTCATTCTACTATTAAACGCGCAAGGGTACTTAATGCATAAAGATGAAATACTGATGTTAATTAATAGAGAAAAACCAGAGATTATATGTTTAACAGAGACTCATGTTACAAAAGAAATAGAGGAAATTGAGATTAAAATTAATAACTATGAAGTGGTAAGAACAAATTCGGATAATAACAGAACAGGCGGAGTACTTACATATATTAAAAAAGGAATTAACTATAAAGTGATAACAAACAGGGATATAGATAAAAATTTATGGGTAAATACGGTTCAACTAAAAGGGAAATATGAAAATATAGTGATTTGCAATGTCTACCACTCACCGAGCACAAGCGACGGCAAATTTATTGAATTAGTTATAAAAGAATGCGACCAAGTAATAGATATAGGACATTTAATAATATTAGGTGACTTTAACATAGATATGACAAAACAGAATCAGTATACAAAAAGATTGAAGAATAATTTAGAAGCAATGGGACTAAAGCAATACGTGACAAAACCAACGAGAGTGACAAAAGACTCGCAAACTGTAATAGATTTAGTATTCTCGAACTTTTATATTCAAACGGATGTGCGCTCCCTGCCGAGAATCACGGATCACAATATTGTTGAAATAGAAATAATGACAAATATGAAGGACGATTACGAGAATAAGACTGTTGATATATACAAGCGTGACCTGACAAAAATAAATAGGGAAAGACTTAGTAAAATTTTAGCAGAAAAAATGACAACAATAGATAGAAGTAAATGCGACGCAAACAGACTAGCAAATTTCACGATGGAGAGTATAATGGAGGCAATAGATGAGCTTGCACCGGTGATTAGAAAAACAATACCAATTAAATGGATGGACAAACCGTGGATTGATAAGGACGTTCGAGATAGGATTGCGGAGAGGGATGAAAGTTATAAAAAAGCATCGAAAAGTAAGGATGAATTAGAATGGGCAGAGTATAGAAGACGTAGAAATGTAGTAACATATGCAATACGGAATAGCAAAAAAAGATATTATGAAGCGAACATTGATAAACGAAAAACAGATTCACGAAAAATGTGGCAAACGATCAAAGAGCTTGTGGGAAATAAAAAATCAAATCAAACGTTGAGGGGAATAGAATTTAATGGTGAGCTTGAAATAGATAATGGAATTATTGCTAATAAACTGAATCAATTTTTTGTACGGAGTGTGGATACAATTGTAGACGAAATTAAAGTAAACAGTGACAATTTTAGAGAAAGTAATTATGACTCAGATACGAGATATGACAACAATAACAAAATGAAAGAATTTAAAGTAGTATCGTACGATGAACTGAATAAGATTATAAGCAGTTTAGATAACAAAAAAGGATCGACAGACGGGATAACGACCGAAATCATAAAATTGGTATGGATAGACAATAGTAATATTATTCTAGAAATGATAAATAAATCGTTGAAAGAAGGCGTAACACCGGAGGAGATGAAAAACTCGATTGTGAAACCAATCCCGAAAGTGATTGGCAGTAACAAGGCAGAAGAATGTAGGCCTATAAATACACTTCCGATTACTGAGAAAATATTAGAGCAAGTGGTAAAAGATCAAATACTGCAATACGTAGACGAAAAGAAAATTTTAATACCAGAACAATCAGGATTCAGGAAAAAATACTCATGCGAAACGGCATTACAAGATACACTAGTGGAATGGAGAATGAAGATGGATGAAAGTAAAATAATAGGAGTCGTGTTTATAGATTTTAAACGAGCGTTTGAGACGATAGATAGAAATATATTACTAATGAAACTAGGGAAAATGGGAATAGAAGGGAAGGTAATAAAATGGTTTAAATCGTATCTTCAAAACAGAACGCAACAAGTGCAATATGGAAAAAGTCTATCGGAAAAAATTCTAGTCAAACATGGTGTGCCACAAGGCTCAAAGCTCGGCCCACTATTGTTTATTTTATATATCAATGACATTGTGAAAGAATTAGAAGAAAGTAATTGTAAGTGTAAATTGTTTGCTGACGATACTATGTTATATGTGTGTAGTGATAACTTGGATTACATAGAAAATGCTTTAAATACAGGATTAGAGAAATTATTAGAATGGATGAAACGAAATTCATTAAAAGTAAATGTTACGAAGACTTTTTTCATGCCAATTCATGACCCTAGAAAGTTGAATGTAAGAAATAGATGTAGTATTAGAATAGGTAATGAGGTGGTTAAAGAAGTACAAGAAACAAAATACCTAGGAGTCATAATTGATGAGCACTTGTTGTTTGGAAAACACGCGTGGTATGTGGCAAAAAAGATAGGAAAGAAAATAGGATTTTTAAATAGAGTGAAAAGACATGTAAGTGTGTACACGAGAGTGACGATTTATAAGTCGATAATTGCCCCCCACTTTGAATATTGCAATACTGTGATGATTAATGTTAGTGAAGAATGTATGAATATGTTACAAGTCGTGCAAAACAGAGCAATGAGAGCGATACTGATGGTAAATCTATACACTCCGATCAAAGCGATGCTGGAGGCGCTCGGATTCATGAGCGTGAAAGAACGTATGATATATAATATGCGAATATTGGTTTTTAAGATGAAAAGAGGCTTGGTGCCAGAGTACTTAAGAGAGCATGTAAAAATAGGAAGCGAACGACACGGATACAATACGAGAAGGAAAAACGATTTTTTAATACAAAAAACAAGAACGAGCAGAGCAAAAGCATCACTTGTGTATAAAGGGTTTCAGTACTTCAATGCGTTACCATTAGAAGTGAAAGAGGCGGAGACAGTGGAAATATTTAAAAGAAAATTGAGACAGTACATGAAAAGCGAAGTTGATGTAAATTAGATTAGGATAAGTTGTAAGATGTGAACGAAGGAGAAGCATAAGATGTAATGATTGTATGTATGGTGTATATGGGAAGTAGCCTAGAGCTAAATAAACACTCACTCACTCACTCACTCCCTTGTTCGCTCCCTCCCTCGCTTCCTCGTTCGCTCCCTCACTCGCTCCCTCGTTCGCTCCCTCACTCGCTCCCTCGTTCGCTCCCTCGTTCGCTCCCTCACTCGCTCCCTCACTCGCTCCCTCACTCGCTCCCTCGTTCGCTCCCTCGTTCGCTCCCTCACTCGCTCCCTCACTCGCTCCCTCGTTCGCTCCCTCACTCGCTCCCTCGTTCGCTCCCTCACTCGCTCCCTCGTTCGCTCCCTCACTCGGTCCCTCGTTCGCTCCCTCAGTCGCTCCCTCACTCGCTCCCTCAGTCGCTCCCTCACTCGCTCCCTCACTCGCTCCCTCACTCGCTCCCTCACTCGCTCCCTCACTCGCTCCCTCGTCGTCCTCGTCGTCGTCCTCGTCGTCGTCCTCGTCGTCGTCCTCGTCGTCCTCGTCGTCCTCGTCGTCCTCGTCGTCGTCCTCGTCGTCCTCGTCGTCGTCCTCGTCGTCCTCGTCGTCGTCCTCGTCGTCCTCGTCGTCGTCCTCGTCGACCTCGTCGTCGTCCTCGTCGTCGTCCTCGTCGTCGTCCTCGTCGTCGTCCTCGTCGTCCTCATCGTCGTCCTCGTCGTCCTCGTCGTCCTCGTCGTCGTCCTCGTCGTCCTCGTCGTCGTCCTCGTCGTCCTCGTCGTCGTCCTCGTCGTCCTCATCGTCGTCCTCATCGTCGTCCTCATCGTCGTCCTCATCGTCGTCCTCATCGTCGTCCTCATCGTCGTCCTCGTCGTCGTCCTCGTCGTCGTCCTCGTCGTCGTCCTCGTCGTCGTCCTCGTCGTCGTCCTCGTCGTCGTCCTCGTCGTCGTCCTCGTCGTCGTCCTCGTCGTCGTCCTCGTCGTCGTCCTCGTCGTCGTCCTCGTCGTCGTCCTCGTCGTCGTCCTCGTCGTCGTCCTCGTCGTCGTCCTCGTCGTCGTCCTCGTCGTCGTCCTCGTCGTCGTCCTCGTCGTCGTCCTCGTCGTCGTCCTCGTCGTCGTCCTCGTCGTCGTCCTCGTCGTCGTCCTCGTCGTCGTCCTCGTCGTCGTCCTCGTCGTCGTCCTCGTCGTCGTCCTCGTCGTCGTCCTCGTCGTCGTCCTCGTCGTCGTCCTCGTCGTCGTCCTCGTCGTCGTCCTCGTCGTCGTCCTCGTCGTCGTCCTCGTCGTCGTCCTCGTCGTCGTCCTCGTCGTCGTCCTCGTCGTCGTCCTCGTCGTCGTCCTCGTCGTCGTCCTCGTCGTCGTCCTCGTCGTCGTCCTCGTCGTCGTCCTCGTCGTCGTCCTCGTCGTCGTCCTCGTCGTCGTCCTCGTCGTCGTCCTCGTCGTCGTCCTCGTCGTCGTCCTCGTCGTCGTCCTCGTCGTCGTCGTCAACGTCATCATCGTTTAATTATTTGTAATTAAACGACAATGTCATGTGTGTATTTATAAAAAATAAATAAATTAATTAATATTCAAAAAAAAATTAATTAATTAATTATTAAAAACATTTTAAACATCTGTAGTTGCTTGCCCCCCCCCCCCCCCCCGGCGGGGGCTTCGCCCCCTGCACCCCCACCAGGGGTGGCTGCGCCCCCCCTGGACCCCCCCTCGCTGGCGTTACTACGCCCGCGCAATCAGCTGCGACGGCGGATTCCCCTTGCCAACCACTGTGTGCGCCGCGTCACTCGGGCCGGCCAACCGCTATCCGCTGGCACGCCGGCCGGCCGAAACCCGACAGCGGTCGGCAGTCTCGCTCGACTCCCGAGGTTTTGTTGTTGTGTGCGCGCGCTCGACGTCACACGGACAGGCTCACCGACACGGCGGTCATTCGTGTGAGAAATGAAATCGATATTTTCGCGAAGGCACATATTTTCGAAATATCGATATATCAGCGATGCGCGAACGGATTTTATCGTGACAGGGCTCGTTGGAACGAGAAAAATAAATAAAAAATATGGAACCTGAAAACATTATCGTGAGATAAGTACTCGCTGAGATACCGCGAGTTACTTTTGAAATCAACGGAAAAAGCCTCGACGTAGAGTTAAATAGAGTAGCGGTAGTGCCTCGTCTCACGCGTCACATTTTTCTTTTTTATACTTGGCGTCGAGACGCTACCGCGTCTCTTGATCTCCGAATGTCAAAACCCTTAATTTTGTTTAATTGCATCGTTTTGCATCGTCAAAACTCGTTTGGCTACGATGCCGCGAGCGAAAATGCGTCAATCAGCCAAATTGAGCCGTCACGTTTTGCGAGCGCTGCACGCGTGTAAACTCGGTCTCCGAATGACAAAAACCTTAATTTTGTGCAAATGCATCGTTTTGCATCGTCAAAACTCGTTTGGCACCGATGCCGCGAGCGAAAAAGCGTCACTCAGCCAATCGAGCCATCACTTTTTGCGAGCGCTGCACCATGTAAACTCGGTCTCCGAATGTCAAAAGCCTTAATTTTGTTTAAATGCATCGTTTTGCATCGTCAAAACTCGTTTGGCAATGATGCCACTAGCGAAAATGCGTCAATCAGCCAAATCAAGCTATCGCGTTCTGCGCGCGTGGCACTCATGTAAACTCGGTCGCCGAGTACCAAAAACCTTTATTTTGTGCAAATGCATCGTTTTACATCGTTAAAACTCGTTTGGCACCGATGCCGCGAGCGAAAAAGCGTCAAACAGCCAAATCAAGCCATCTCGTTTTGCGAGCGCTGCACCCATGTTAACTCGATCTCCGAATGTCAAAACCCTTAATTTTGTTTAATTGCATCGTTTTGCATCGTCAAAACTCGTTTGGCAACGATGCCGCGAGCGAAAATGCGTCAATCAGCCAAATTGAGCCATCACGTTTTGCAAGCGCTGCACGCGTGTAAACTCGGTCTCCGAATGACAAAAACCTTAATTTTGTGCAAATGCATCGTTTTGCATCGTCAAAACTCGTTTGGCACCGATGCCGCGAACGAAAAAGCGTCACTCAGCCAAAACGAGCCATCGCGTTTTGCGAGCCCTGCACGCATGTAAAATCGGTCTCCGAATGTCAAAAGCCTTAATTTTGTTTAAATGCATCGTTTTGCATCGTCAAAACTCGTTTGGCAATGATGCCGCTAGCGAAAATGCGTCAATCAGCCAAATCAAGCTATCGCGTTCTGCGCGTGTGGCACTCATGTAAACTCGGTCGCCGAGTATCAAAAACCTGTATTTTGTGCAAATGCATCGTTTTACATCGTTAAAACTCGTTTGGCACCGATGCTGCGAGCGAAAAAGCGTCAATCAGCTAAATCGGACCATTGCGTTTTGCGAGCGCTGCACGCATGTAAACTCGGTCTCCGAATGACAAAAACCTTAATTTTGTGCAAATGCATCGTTTTACATCTTCAAAATTCGTTTGGCAATGATGCCGCTAGCGAAAATGCGTCAATCAGCCAAATCAAGCTATCGCGTTCTGCGCGCGTGGCATTCATGTATACTCGGTCGCCGAGTACCAAAAACCTTAATTTTGTGCAAATGCATCGTTTTGCATCGTCAAAACTCGTTTGGCACCGATGCCGCGAGCGAAAAAGCGTCACTCAGCCAAATCGAGCCATCGCGTTTTGCGAGCGCTGCACGCATGTAATCTCGGTCTCCGAATGTCAAAAGCCTTAATTTTGATTAAATGCATCGTTGTGCATCGTCAAAACTAGTTTGGCAATGATGCCGCTCGCGAAAATGCGTCAATCAGCCAAATCAAGCTATCGCGTTCTGCGCGCGTGGCATTCATGTAAACTCGGTCGCCGAGTACCAAAAACCTTAATTTTGTGCAAATGCATCGTTTTGCATCGTCAAAACTCGTTTGGCACCGATGCCGCGAGCGAAAATGCGTCAATCAGCCAAATCGATCCATCGCGTTTTGGGAGCGCTGCACGCATGTAAACTCGATCTCCGAATGTCAAAAATTGTAATTTTGTGCAAATGCATCGTTTTGAATCGTTAGAACTCGTTTGCCACCGATGCACGAGGAAAAAAGCGTCAATCAGCCAAATCAAGCTATCGCGTTCTGCGCGCGTGGCACTCATGTAGAGTAGGTCACCGAGTATCAAAAACCTTTATGTTGTGCAAATGCATCGTTTTACATCGTTAAAACTCGTTTGGCACCGAAGCCGCGAGCGAAAAAGCGTCACTCAGCCAAATCGAGCCATCGCGTTTTGCGAGCGCTGCACGCATGTAAACTCGGTCTCCGAATGTCAAAAGCCTTAATTTTGTTTAAATGCATCGTTTCGCATCGTCAAAACTCGTTTGGCAATGATGCCGCTAGCGAAAATGCGTCAATCAGCCAAATCAAGCTATAGCGTTCTGCGCGCGTGGCACTCATGTAAACTCGGTCGCCGAGTATCAAAAACCTGTATTTTGTGCAAATGCATCGTTTTACATCGTTAAAACTCGTTTGGCAACGATGCCGCGAGCGAAAATGCGTCAATTAGCCAAATTGAGCCGTCACGTATTGCGAGCGCTGCACGCGTGTAAACTCGGTCTCCGAATGACAAAACCCTTAATTTTGTGCAAATGCATCGTTTTGCATCGTCGAAACTCGTTTTGCACCGAACCCGCGAGCGAAAAAGCGTCACTCAGCCAAATCGAGCCATCGCGTTTTGCGAGCGCTGCACGCATGTAAACTCGGTCTCCGAATGTCTAAAGCCATAATTCTTTTAAATGCATCGTTTTGCATCGTCAAAACTCGTTTGGCAATGATGCCGCTCGCGAAAATGCGTCAATCAGCCAAATCAAGCTATCGCGTTCTGCGCGCGTGGCATTCATGTAAGCTCGGTCGCCGAGTACCAAAAACCTGTATTTTGTGCAAATGCATCGTTTTACATCGTTAAAACTCGTTTGGCACCGATGCCGCGAGCGAAAAAGCGTCAATCAGCCAAATCGAGCTATTGCGTTTTGCGAGCGCTGCACGCGTGTAAACTCGGTCTCCGAATGACAAAAACCTTAATTTCGTGCAAATGCATCGTTTTACAACTTCAAAACTCGTTTGGCAATGATGCCGCTAGCGAAAATGCGTCAATCAGCCAACTCAAGCTATCGCGTTCTGTGCGCGTGGCACTCATGTAAACTCGGTCGCCGAGTATCAAAAACCTGTATTTTGTGCAAGTGCATCGTTTTACATCGTTAAAACTCGTTTGGCACCGATGCCGCGAGCGAAAAAGCGTCAATCAGCCAAATCGAGCCATTGCGATTTGCGAGCGCTGCACGCATGTAAACTCGGTCTCCGAATGACAAAAACCTTAATTTCGTCCAAATGCATCGTTTTCCATCATCAAAATTCGTTTGGCAACGATGCCGCGAGCGAAAATGCGTCAATCAGCCAAATTGAGCCGTCACGTTTTGCGAGCGCTGCACGCATGTAAACTCGGTCTCCGAATGTCAAAAGCCTTAATTTTGTTTAAATGCATCGTTTTGCATCGTCAAAACTCGTTTGGCAATGATGCCGCTAGCGAAAATGCGTCAATCAGCCAAATCAAGCTATCGCGTTCTGCGCGCGTGGCACTCATGTAAACTCGGTCGCCGAGTATCAAAAACCTGTATTTTGTGCAAATGCATCGTTTTGCATCGTCAAAACTCGTTTGGCACCGATGCCGCGAGCGAAAAAGTGTCACTCAGCCAAATCGAGCCATCTTATTTTGCGAGCGCTGCATGCATGTAAACTCGATCTTCGAATGTCAAAAACCTTGATTTTGTGCAAATGCATCGTTTTGCATCGTCAAAACTCGTTTTGCACCGATGCCGCGAGCGAAAAAGCGTCAGTCAGCCAAATCGAGCCATCGCGTTTTGCGAGCGCTGCACGCATGAAAACTCGGTCTCCGAATGACAGAAACCTTAATTTTGTGCAAATGCATCGTTTTGCATCGTCAAAACTCGTTTGGCAATGATGCCGCTAGCGAAAATGCGTCAATCAGCCAAACCAAGCTATCGCGTTCTGCGCGCGTGGCACTCATGTAAACTCGGTCTCCGAATGACAAAAACCTTAATTTTGTGCAAATGCATCGTTTTACATCTTCAAAATTCGTTTGGCAATGATGCCGCGAGCGAAAATGCGTCAATCAGCCAAATTGAGCCGTCACGTTTTGCGAGCTCTGCACGCGTGTAAACTCGGTCTCCGAATGACAAAAAGCTTAATTTTGTGCAAATGCATCGTTTTGCATCGTCAAACCTCGTTTTGCACCGATGCCGCGAGCGAAAAAGCGTTACTCAGCCAAATCGAGCCATCGCGTTTTGCGAGCGCTGCACGCATGTAATCTCGGTCTCCGAATGTCAAAAGCCTTAATTTTGATTAAATGCATCGTTGTGCATCGTCAAAACTAGTTTGGCAATGATGCCGCTCGCGAAAATGCGTCAATCAGCCAAATCAAGCTATCGCGTTCTGCTCGCGTGGCATTCATGTAAACTCGGTCGCCGAGTACCAAAAACCTTAATTTTGTGCAAATGCATCGTTTTGCATCGTCAAAACTCGTTTGGCACCGATGCCGCTAGCGAAAATGCGTCAATCAGCCAAATCGATCCATCGCGTTTTGGGAGCGCTGCACGCATGTAAACTCGATCTCCGAATGTCAAAAATTGTAATTTTGTGCAAATGCATCGTTTTGAATCGTTAGAACTCGTTTGCCACCGATGCACGAGGAAAAAAGCGTCAATCAGCCAAATCAAGCTATCGCGTTCTGCGCGCGTGGCACTCATGTAGAGTAGGTCACCGAGTATCAAAAACCTTTATGTTGTGCAAATGCATCGTTTTACATCGTTAAAACTCGTTTGGCACCGAAGCCGCGAGCGAAAAAGCGTCACTCAGCCAAATCGAGCCATCGCGTTTTGCGAGCGCTGCACGCATGTAAACTCGGTCTCCGAATGTCAAAAGCCTTAATTTTGTTTAAATGCATCGTTTCGCATCGTCAAAACTCGTTTGGCAATGATGCCGCTAGCGAAAATGCGTCAATCAGCCAAATCAAGCTATAGCGTTCTGCGCGCGTGGCACTCATGTAAACTCGGTCGCCGAGTATCAAAAACCTGTATTTTGTGCAAATGCATCGTTTTACATCGTTAAAACTCGTTTGGCAACGATGCCGCGAGCGAAAATGCGTCAATTAGCCAAATTGAGCCGTCACGTATTGCGAGCGCTGCACGCGTGTAAACTCGGTCTCCGAATGACAAAACCCTTAATTTTGTGCAAATGCATCGTTTTGCATCGTCGAAACTCGTTTTGCACCGAACCCGCGAGCGAAAAAGCGTCACTCAGCCAAATCGAGCCATCGCGTTTTGCGAGCGCTGCACGCATGTAAACTCGGTCTCCGAATGTCTAAAGCCTTAATTCTTTTAAATGCATCGTTTTGCATCGTCAAAACTCGTTTGGCAATGATGCCGCTCGCGAAAATGCGTCAATCAGCCAAATCAAGCTATCGCGTTCTGCGCGCGTGGCATTCATGTAAACTCGGTCGCCGAGTACCAAAAACCTGTATTTTGTGCAAATGCATCGTTTTACATCGTTAAAACTCGTTTGGCACCGATGCCGCGAGCGAAAAAGCGTCAATCAGCCAAATCGAGCTATTGCGTTTTGCGAGCGCTGCACGCGTGTAAACTCGGTCTCCGAATGACAAAAACCTTAATTTCGTGCAAATGCATCGTTTTACAACTTCAAAACTCGTTTGGCAATGATGCCGCTAGCGAAAATGCGTCAATCAGCCAACTCAAGCTATCGCGTTCTGTGCGCGTGGCACTCATGTAAACTCGGTCGCCGAGTATCAAAAACCTGTATTTTGTGCAAGTGCATCGTTTTACATCGTTAAAACTCGTTTGGCACCGATGCCGCGAGCGAAAAAGCGTCAATCAGCCAAATCGAGCCATTGCGATTTGCGAGCGCTGCACGCATGTAAACTCGGTCTCCGAATGACAAAAACCTTAATTTCGTCCAAATGCATCGTTTTCCATCATCAAAATTCGTTTGGCAACGATGCCGCGAGCGAAAATGCGTCAATCAGCCAAATTGAGCCGTCACGTTTTGCGAGCGCTGCACGCATGTAAACTCGGTCTCCGAATGTCAAAAGCCTTAATTTTGTTTAAATGCATCGTTTTGCATCGTCAAAACTCGTTTGGCAATGATGCCGCTAGCGAAAATGCGTCAATCAGCCAAATCAAGCTATCGCGTTCTGCGCGCGTGGCACTCATGTAAACTCGGTCGCCGAGTATCAAAAACCTGTATTTTGTGCAAATGCATCGTTTTGCATCGTCAAAACTCGTTTGGCACCGATGCCGCGAGCGAAAAAGTGTCACTCAGCCAAATCGAGCCATCTTATTTTGCGAGCGCTGCATGCATGTAAACTCGATCTTCGAATGTCAAAAACCTTGATTTTGTGCAAATGCATCGTTTTGCATCGTCAAAACTCGTTTTGCACCGATGCCGCGAGCGAAAAAGCGTCAGTCAGCCAAATCGAGCCATCGCGTTTTGCGAGCGCTGCACGCATGAAAACTCGGTCTCCGAATGACAGAAACCTTAATTTTGTGCAAATGCATCGTTTTGCATCGTCAAAACTCGTTTGGCAATGATGCCGCTAGCGAAAATGCGTCAATCAGCCAAACCAAGCTATCGCGTTCTGCGCGCGTGGCACTCATGTAAACTCGGTCTCCGAATGACAAAAACCTTAATTTTGTGCAAATGCATCGTTTTACATCTTCAAAATTCGTTTGGCAATGATGCCGCGAGCGAAAATGCGTCAATCAGCCAAATTGAGCCGTCACGTTTTGCGAGCTCTGCACGCGTGTAAACTCGGTCTCCGAATGACAAAAAGCTTAATTTTGTGCAAATGCATCGTTTTGCATCGTCAAACCTCGTTTTGCACCGATGCCGCGAGCGAAAAAGCGTTACTCAGCCAAATCGAGCCATCGCGTTTTGCGAGCGCTGCACGCATGTAATCTCGGTCTCCGAATGTCAAAAGCCTTAATTTTGATTAAATGCATCGTTGTGCATCGTCAAAACTAGTTTGGCAATGATGCCGCTCGCGAAAATGCGTCAATCAGCCAAATCAAGCTATCGCGTTCTGCTCGCGTGGCATTCATGTAAACTCGGTCGCCGAGTACCAAAAACCTTAATTTTGTGCAAATGCATCGTTTTGCATCGTCAAAACTCGTTTGGCACCGATGCCGCTAGCGAAAATGCGTCAATCAGCCAAATCGATCCATCGCGTTTTGGGAGCGCTGCACGCATGTAAACTCGATCTCCGAATGTCAAAAATTGTAATTTTGTGCAAATGCATCGTTTTGAATCGTTAGAACTCGTTTGCCACCGATGCACGAGGAAAAAAGCGTCAATCAGCCAAATCAAGCTATCGCGTTCTGCGCGCGTGGCACTCATGTAGAGTAGGTCACCGAGTATCAAAAACCTTTATGTTGTGCAAATGCATCGTTTTACATCGTTAAAACTCGTTTGGCACCGAAGCCGCGAGCGAAAAAGCGTCACTCAGCCAAATCGAGCCATCGCGTTTTGCGAGCGCTGCACGCATGTAAACTCGGTCTCCGAATGTCAAAAGCCTTAATTTTGTTTAAATGCATCGTTTCGCATCGTCAAAACTCGTTTGGCAATGATGCCGCTAGCGAAAATGCGTCAATCAGCCAAATCAAGCTATAGCGTTCTGCGCGCGTGGCACTCATGTAAACTCGGTCGCCGAGTATCAAAAACCTGTATTTTGTGCAAATGCATCGTTTTACATCGTTAAAACTCGTTTGGCAACGATGCCGCGAGCGAAAATGCGTCAATTAGCCAAATTGAGCCGTCACGTATTGCGAGCGCTGCACGCGTGTAAACTCGGTCTCCGAATGACAAAACCCTTAATTTTGTGCAAATGCATCGTTTTGCATCGTCGAAACTCGTTTTGCACCGAACCCGCGAGCGAAAAAGCGTCACTCAGCCAAATCGAGCCATCGCGTTTTGCGAGCGCTGCACGCATGTAAACTCGGTCTCCGAATGTCTAAAGCCTTAATTCTTTTAAATGCATCGTTTTGCATCGTCAAAACTCGTTTGGCAATGATGCCGCTCGCGAAAATGCGTCAATCAGCCAAATCAAGCTATCGCGTTCTGCGCGCGTGGCATTCATGTAAGCTCGGTCGCCGAGTACCAAAAACCTGTATTTTGTGCAAATGCATCGTTTTACATCGTTAAAACTCGTTTAGCACCGATGCCGCGAGCGAAAAAGCGTCAATCAGCCAAATCGAGCTATTGCGTTTTGCGAGCGCTGCACGCGTGTAAACTCGGTCTCCGAATGACAAAAACCTTAATTTCGTGCAAATGCATCGTTTTACAACTTCAAAACTCGTTTGGCAATGATGCCGCTAGCGAAAATGCGTCAATCAGCCAACTCAAGCTATCGCGTTCTGTGCGCGTGGCACTCATGTAAACTCGGTCGCCGAGTATCAAAAACCTGTATTTTGTGCAAGTGCATCGTTTTACATCGTTAAAACTCGTTTGGCACCGATGCCGCGAGCGAAAAAGCGTCAATCAGCCAAATCGAGCCATCGCGATTTGCGAGCGCTGCACGCATGTAAACTCGGTCTCCGAATGACAAAAACCTTAATTTCGTCCAAATGCATCGTTTTCCATCATCAAAATTCGTTTGGCAACGATGCCGCGAGCGAAAATGCGTCAATCAGCCAAATTGAGCCGTCACGTTTTGCGAGCGCTGCACGCATGTAAACTCGGTCTCCGAATGTCAAAAGCCTTAATTTTGTTTAAATGCATCGTTTTGCATCGTCAAAACTCGTTTGGCAATGATGCCGCTAGCGAAAATGCGTCAATCAGCCAAATCAAGCTATCGCGTTCTGCGCGCGTGGCACTCATGTAAACTCGGTCGCCGAGTATCAAAAACCTGTATTTTGTGCAAATGCATCGTTTTGCATCGTCAAAACTCGTTTGGCACCGATGCCGCGAGCGAAAAAGCGTCACTCAGCCAAATCGAGCCATCTTATTTTGCGAGCGCTGCATGCATGTAAACTCGATCTTCGAATGTCAAAAACCTTGATTTTGTGCAAATGCATCGTTTTGCATCGTCAAAACTCGTTTTGCACCGATGCCGCGAGCGAAAAAGCGTCAGTCAGCCAAATCGAGCCATCGCGTTTTGCGAGCGCTGCACGCATGAAAACTCGGTCTCCGAATGACAGAAACCTTAATTTTGTGCAAATGCATCGTTTTGCATCGTCAAAACTCGTTTGGCAATGATGCCGCTAGCGAAAATGCGTCAATCAGCCAAACCAAGCTATCGCGTTCTGCGCGCGTGGCACTCATGTAAACTCGGTCGCCGAGTATCAAAAACCTGTATTTTGTGCAAATGCATCGTTTTACATCGTTAAAACTCGTTTGGCACCGATGCCGCGAGCGAAAAAGCGTCAATCAGCCAAATCGAGCCATTGCGTTTTGCGAGCGCTGCACGCGTGTAAGCTCGGTCTCCGAATGACAAAAACCTTAATTTTGTGCAAATGCATCGTTTTGCATCGTCAAAACTCGTTTTGCACCGATGCCGCGAGCGAAAAAGCGTCACTCAGCCAAATCGAGCCATCGCGTTTTGCGAGCGCTGCACGCATGTAAACTCGGTCTCCGAATGTCAAAAGCCTTAATTTTGTTTAAATGCATCGTTTCGCATCGTCAAAACTCGTTTGGCAATGATGCCGCTAGCGAAAATGCGTCAATCAGCCAAATGAAGCTATCGCGTTCTGCGCGCGTGGCACTCATGTAAACTCGGTCACCGAGTATCAAAAACCTTTATGTTGTGCCAATGCAGCGTTTTACATCGTTAAAACTCGTTTGGCACCGATGCCGCGAGTGAAAAAGCGTCAATCAGCCAAATCAAGCTATCGCGTTCTGCGCGCGTGGCACACGGAGAGAAATCCGCCTGTCATCGTAGCAAAACTTCATTTGCTACGCCTTTACCTGCTGCCGTAGCAATTCAAAATGCTACGGTAACAAAAATTGTGTACCAATAGCAAAAACACGTCTGTTATTGCGACAAAAAATGCAAGATTTCAAATAGTTTGCTGATGTAGCGTTGCAATTGCTAATATAACAAATTATATGTTATCTTTGCATGCCTGATTTGCTGGCATGAAAAAAAAGGCTTGTAATATTAACAAATCGTCCATTTGCCATAGATACTTGGCAGTCGTTTGTCAAATTTACACATAATTTGCTGTTACTAGCCGAGTGATGCCCACTTGCACACATTCCGATTGGACACAGCCCGATTGGACACACAATATTGGACACATAAAGATTGGACACAAGCCCGATTGGACACATCAACATTGGACACAAGCCCGATTGGACACATCATTATTGGACACATGCCCGATTGGACACAAACCCAATTGGACACATCATTATTGGACACAAGCCCGATTGGACACAAAACCGATTGGACACAATCCCGATTGGACACATCAACATTGGACACAAGCCCGATTGGACACATCATTATTGGACACAAGCCCGATTGGACACATCAACATTGGACACAAGCCCGATTGGACACATCATTATTGGACACAAGCCCGATTGGACACATCAACATTGGACACAAGCCCGATTGGACACATCATTATTGGACACAAGCCCGATTGGACACATGCCCGATTGGACACACGCCCGATTGGACACATGCCCGATTGGACACACGCCCGATTGGACACATGCCCGATTGGACACATGCCCGATTGGACACACGCCCGATTGGACACACGCCCGATTGGACACGTGCCCGATTGGACACACGCCCGATTGGACACATGCCCGATTGGACACATGCCCGATTGGACACATGCCCGATTGGACACATGCCCGATTGGACACATACCCGATTGGACACATGCCCGATTGGACACATGCCCGATTGGACACAAGCCCGATTGGAAACAAACCCGATTGGACTCATGCCCGATTGGACACATGCCCGATTGGACACAAGCCCGATTGGACACATAACCGATTGGACACAACCGATTGGACACATGCCCGATTCGAACGCTATGAGAGGTTCCACGGTACTTGGACTTGTCTCGACACTAGAGATGTGGAATTACCGTAAAATCCTGGAGCGGTAAACTTACCAAAAAATTACCGTATTTTTACCGTAAAATGACGTCATTTTTTTTCGCGCAGTCAGGTGTTGTAGAATTACCGTCACAAATTTTTTCGATAAACATACCGTAAAAATATGGTAAATCCATCTATTTAGATGTGGAATTACTAGTCACTTTTCTTTTTAATACATTTACGGTCACAAAAAAGTATGACCGGTCATTTACAACTAGATAGATGTACAGCTCGCAATTTTTTTTTTTTTTTTTTTTTTTTTTTTTCATGTGTTGTTATGAAATGCTGTATTCAAAGATAATTAATTATTCATTTATTGTTTGCACGTTTATCGAATACGTATCTTATTGTTCAATCACAAATTTATGGAAAGATAATTGTATATAAAGTTTTTTCATTAGGCCACACGCGCGCCACAGCTGTGAAATTTCAAATCACCACGACCATATGATTTTGTGACCGATGTGGTCATTTTGGAAACGAGCTCTATAAAGTTGACCATACAACTTTAAGGAAAAAAAAAAAAAAAAAATACTGGTCGATGGGTGGTCGTTTGGTGATGATTGGTAAATCAATTTCATCGTTTGGAGATCAATTGTTTAATTACAATAATTAAAAAACTAAAAAAGTCCCAAAGTCAGCCAAACATTTTTTTTTTAATTCAAATCGACTCTAATAGGGCTCATTCAATGCGGAATCGTTTGGCGGTCACGAATAACGCAATTAAAACATTTGGAGATCCTTAGTTTTCGAGAGAAACTAATACAATGAAATTCCAGTCGACAGAGCCCGATGAAAACATGTGGACAAAGATTTATGGTCGGTAAAGCAGGTATTTTTGTCAAAAACGCTATCCGGTGTTTTTCTAATGCACTTTCGTCGGCACCGTCGCGGATATTTCGGCTACGTCGCCATGTTGTTTACAATCGCGTAAATAGAAGGAAGTTGAAGAACAGCCTAAAAAAGGGAGTCTTACAAATCGGTTCAGAAATACCTGCTTTACCAACCATAAACGTTTGTCCACATGTTTTCATCCGTCTCTGTCGACTGGAATTATATTTGATTAGTTTCTCTCGAAAACTAAGGATCTCCAAATGTTTTAATTACGTTATTCGTAACCGCCAAACGATTCCGCATCGAATGAGCCCTATTAGAGTCGATTTGAATTAAAAAAAAATGTTTGCCTAACTTTGGGACTTTTTTAGTTTTTTAATTATTGTAATTATACAATTGATCTCCAAACGATGAAATTGATCTACCAATCACCACCAAACGACCACCAATCGACTAGTATTTTTTATTTATCTTTTTACCGACCGTAAACCTTTGTCCACATGTTTTCATCCGGCTCTGTCGACTGGAATTTCATTGTATTAGTTTCACTCGAAAACTAAGGATCTCCAAATGTTTTAATTGCGTTCTTCGTAACCGCCAAACGATTTCGCATCGAATGAGTCCTATTAGAGTCGATTTGAATTAAAAAAAAAATGTTTGGCTAACTTTGGGACTTTATTAGTTTTTCAAATATTGTAATTAAACAATTGATCTCCAAACGATGAAATTGATTTACCAGTCATCACCAAACCACCACCAATCGACCAGTATTTTTTAAAAATTTGTTCCTTGAAGTTGTATGGTCAACTTTATAGAGCTTTGGAAACTGTCACGTACCGTATTTTTACGGTAAAAATACTGTAACATTACCGGTCACATTTACTGCTTACATGTCTAATTTTAACCTGATCAAGAGACGCGGTAGCGTCTCGAGATATGTACATTTACCTACTTTACCGACCGAAGACGAGACGCTCCAAGACTAGAGATGTGGAATTACCGCAAAATTCTGAAGCCGTAAACTTACCAAAAAATTACCGTATTTTTACCGTAAAATGACGTCATTTTTTTTTCGCGCAATCAGGTGTTCTGGAATACCGTCACAAATTTTGTCGATAAACATACCGTAAAAATATGGTAAATCCAACTATTTAGATGTGGAATTACTGGTCACTTTTCTTTTTGGTAAATTTACGGTCACAAAAAAGTATCGTTTTTTTTTTTTTTTTTTTTTTTTTTTTTTCATGTATTATTATTAAATGCTGTATTCAAAGATAATTAATTATTCATTTATTGTTTGCACGTTTATCGAATACGTATCATATTGTTCAATCACAAATTTATGGAAAGATAATTGTATATAAAGTTTTTTTTTGTTAGGCGACACGCGCGCCACAGCTCTGACCAGACCACTGAGAACTGACTCTTTTACCGGAGTAAGTTAAAGTCAACGCGATTGCGGCTCTATTTTTTTTTAACATAGTTAATTAATTTAATAATTAAGTGTAAAAAACGTTGTCGTTTTGCAAAAAACATTTAGGAAATTAAGAAAACCGTGAATGCAGTTGTTATGTGGTAATTCCGTGGTGATTGAGAATACGTAAATAAAATCGAGAGATACATCTGCAGTGACAGGTGAACATTTAGAGACGAAAAGAGACAAAAAAACAGCGAAAAAAGTAATAAGTGCCAGTGGAAATTAGCAAATAACAAATGATTTAATAAAAAATATACACGTCAAGCGTATAGTTCCGATAATAATGTACTTGTCAACATGTTTTACGAATATTGTGTTTAGGTTATGTTCACTCATATTTCAGTTTGGTGTATTAAATATAAATTATCTTCACAATTAAAGTGTACTATTGCAATTAATAAATATACTGATGAAGAAATCATTGTGGAATCAATTATTTCGACCTTCTAACTTCTAACATGTGCAGCGGGTAATGATTTTTCAGGAAAAAACATTTTTAGTTGACGTAAGTGTCAAATTAAAAAAATTAATTAATTAAAATGTATTAATGCAGGTAATTACCACTCTAAAATGATCTTATGGCAAATATAAGAGAAGAAACATCTGAATTGAGATAAAATATGAGTATGCTGCAAGTTATAGCCAAAGTCAGGTACGCAGTGGGAAAATATTCACTTGTACACATATGCGTAATTAAAAATGTAATTTTTTAATTTTGGTGATAGGTATTCACCCCTTAAAACAAGTGTAAGGGAAAAACGAAAAAAAGTGTATGAGAATTAAGGTATTTTAGAATTTTGTAGCAAGTTTCAGCCAAATTCTTGGGTTGACAGCGGAGATTGGGCTCCGGACACAATTTGAGACCCAAAAACCCAAATTTTCTTGAAATAAACTCCTGTATAAAATTATTGGAAAATTACCATACTTCATGGGCATACTTTCCAGTGCTAGACTAAGAAATATTCCGAATTTCAACTTGTTCGGTCTGTTCAGTCCAAAGCCACTGGCACTGAGTGATACGGACGTCCGGGTAACACAAAATCTGGTCCGCAATAAAAAATATCTTTAGTAATGCAATTTCCTTATTATTTTAGGTCAAGTATATGTATTTTACAATGTTAAAGATATCTGAACTAAAAAAAGTTGACACATTTGAAATATATCAAATTTTGTCCTTTAAAACCTAATTTAGACCCAGGAAAGCGATTTCAATAGGCACTCCTGGTGCGTTTTTTAAAAACGTGAGTGCCTAAAAATGGTAAACTACGTCTATATAGTTGTGAAATAACCGGTAACGAATTTTTTGGTAAAATTACAGCAACATTGTTTCGTAAATTCACCGTATCTTGACGAGAATTCTTAATCACTAAGAGACTGTATGACTTTATTACCGATGTCGTCGTAAATTTAACACCGGTCACATACCGTTTTTTAATCGTAAAATTACTGGTCATGTATACCGCTCACGTCTCTAGTCCGAACCGCATCGCGAAACGCGACCTTCGAACGGTACCGTGCGGAGCGCGAAGTGCGACGTCCGGATGGCATCGTGCAGGGCGCAAAGCGCGACGTCCGGACGGCACGGTGCGGAGCGCGAAGCGCGACGTCCGAACGCCACCGTGTAGAGCGCGAAGCGCGACTTTCGAACGGCATCGTGCGGAGCGCGAAGCGCGACTTTCGAACGGCATCGTGCGGAGCGCGACTTTCAAACGGCATCGTGCGGAGCGCGAAGCGCGACGTCCGACCGGCGCTGTGCGGAGCGCGAAGCGCGACGTCCAAACGACCCCCTGCGGAGCGCGGAGCGCGACGACCGCGTGAGTGCCTTAAAATGACACCAGGGAAAAATGTCCCGAGGGGACATTTTTGCCGCAGGGTCATTTTCGGGGGGTTTGGGATTAATTAACAAACAACCCGGCGCCCCGCAGGGGCGACCGGGTTGCTTGTTAATTAATTAATCAAAATTAGTCGGTGAAGTTAGCCGATTTTTTTTTTTTCATCGAATTTGATTCAACGGGTGACCAATCGATGCGTAATCGTTTGGTGGTCAAGAATATGTTAAGTAAAACATTTGGTGGTCTGTAGTTTCCGCAAAAAGCCAAAATATAGAAATTCCGGTAGCCCAGACCGGATGCAGTGATATGGACTAGCCTTTACGGTCGATAAAACAGATAATTCTTAACCGCTTTTGTTCTACGGTGTCTTAAGCGAAGCAGGAATGTTCAATGTTCATTAGTAGTTAAATAAAAACATTTGGTGGTCGTTAATTAGCGTGCACGGTATAATAAATTGTACTGGTGCTTTGAGATCAGCGGCGGCGGCCGGGATCAGCTGACTGTGGATACAGCGCCATTGAGGCTCATAAAACGGACAATTTTACACCGATTTTGCTCCACAAGGTCTCAATCGATGCAGAAACGTCTAATATTGATTGGTAGTCTAATCAGAGCGTTTGGTGGTGATTAATTAGCGTACACGATATCGTAAAACATGCACGCGCATTCGCCTCAGCAGCGGAGGCTGTGATTGGCCGAGAATGGGTACAGCGGTATTGATGGATATAAAACGTACAATTCTGGACCGATTTTGCTCCACAAGGTCTCAATCGATGCAGAAACGTCTAATATTGATTGGTAGTCTAATCAGAGCATTTGGTGGTCATTAATTAGCGTACACTTCACCAATTAGTCGGTGAAGTTAGCCGATTTTTTTTTTTTTTTTCATCGAATCTGATTCCTACGGTGACT